>PVHP010034175.1:0-19230 GCA_004024765.1 Zapus hudsonius
ACACACACACACACACACACACACACACACACCAGCAAAACAGGCAGGGGAAAGGAAGAGAGGAATTTCTTTGCCCTGGAGCTTTCTTACAACCTTTCCCCTACTGAAAGAGCCATCAGGAAGGGCTCACTCTGAAGGAGGGACCTCCTCCTTGAGTTAATCCTTTTTGTAAGCAACCTCAGAGACCCACTCAACATTACTGTGGATTACTAAGCGGGTCAAGTTGACAACAAAATTTAACTATCACAATAGGAATCTCATAGACTCCAGAGAGAAGCCTCTATTGCTCTTTGGCTAAGAACAGAGAGTATACACATTAAAAAGTTTCTCAAATGACTATGCCTGGCCCCTTTAATCCAGACTGCTCTCACTCTTAATAGGAGAATCTTTTATTTTACGGATAGCAGGGAATGTTGGAGAGATCCAGGATATATCAATATGACAAGATATCCAACTGCCAACATGAGATGTGTCACCTCTACCACATCTGCCAGGGTACAGGAGAATTTGCAAAGGAATCAGCAACGTGAGTACTTTTCTTACTATTAGCTTGACAACAAGCTCCAGGGAGATGGCGACAGATATTGTGGTTATTCAAAATCCATTAAAGCAGAAATCTAAAGGCTATAGAGAACTCAACACCAAAAAATACTTCTAACATGCCTGCCACGGCTCAGGGAACAAAGTGGAAGAATGATCAGAAAGACTGTAAGAGCTTCAGGGTGGATGAGAATATCCTGAGGCACAATCCCCTCCTCACCACAGATACTGACTGAGGTCTTCAGGATCCCACAGTGAATACCAATGACCCCACTGAGAAGCGCTCATGGTGGAATGGTAGTGAGGGAGAGGGAATAAAAGAATAAAAACTTTGAAAAAATTAAATTTATTTTTAAAAATCATTCTGTCAAAAAAAAAAAAGCTGAGCCTTACACAATCTAACCTTGATAGCATTGAGTCACTCAACTTTGTCCTTTATACAGAAAGATATTCTTATTATTATTGAAATTTTACATTGATCTATCTCTTACTCTTTTTGTCTTTGTGTCTATACTGTTCACCTCACTACTGTGATCCTCCTGAAATTCCTGGAGAAAACACAATCAATGCACATGTTCAAGCTACAACACCTGACTAGCCACCTTTGTCATTTTCTCCATGGATACAGCTGTCTGTTCTGTCATTACATCTAGTAATAACATTTGCAGAGATCTTTCCCTCCCCTGTTCTTTAAACTTGCACTTCATTACTGAATCTTTGTGCAAGTATTAAACCAGATAAAAATTTCATTTTCATTATGTTTTGAAAACATTTATTCATTTTAAATAGCCTTCTACAGTTTTCAACATTTCCTCTTAAAAATGTAAACTTTGAACATAGTTTGGGATTTCTGCCACGTTAGGATTTGTACATGAAATCCCCCCCCCCACAATCTCATGTTCTCATGTTTGACATGTTTGAACATTTTGTACTCAGCTGGTCTCACTGTTTTGGGAGGTTGTGGTATCTTTAGGAAGCAAGGCCTATCTGAAAGAAATGGGTCAGTTGGGAATGAGCCTTGAAGTTTATAGCCAGACCCTGCTTCTAGTGAGGAAGGGGGTCCAGCTACATGCTACCACCCACATGAACTACCTGTGGCCGTATCTTCCCCACCATGACAACTGTATGCCTTCAAACCATGAGCCAAAACAAATCCTTTCTTATGCTATTTCTGCCAGTAATCTACAAGTGTAAAGAGAAATGTTGCTAATACATGATATATACACAACAATTCATTTTTTAACAAATGGAGATCATTTAAAACACACACACACACACACACACACACACACACAGAGCGAAGTAACCTAGAACCATAACCACAAAAGAATGCATGCTCTATCTCATATGTTGTTATATATTTGGTGTATCATTCTATTCGTTTATATCCTCTTCCATTTCTTTCATCAGCTTTGCAGTTTTCAATGTACACATCTCTCACCTCTTGTGTAAATTTGTTTCTTATTTTTAATTCTACTTTAAAATGGATTTTTCTTAATTTCCCTTTCAGATAATTCACAAATTTTATAAGCTGACTTTGTATAATCTGAATCTATTGAATTAGTTTATTGGGTCTCTTTTTAAATAGATATTTAGGGTTTTCTACATATATAATCATGTCAGCTATAAATTTAGATAATTTTACATTTTTCTGATCAGGTACCGTTATTTTTTAATTTGTCTAATTTCCCTGACTAGGACAACAAGTAGCATGTTGCATAAAAGTGATCAAATTCAGCATTGTAGCCTTATTCCTGATCTTAGAACAAAGCTTTTAGTTTTTTTTCCATTATTGTGGTTTGAGTGTGAAATATTTCCTGAAGACTCCTGTTGAGTGTCTAGCCTCAGGGTAGCAGTGTGCAGAAGTGGGGCCTCAGAGAGGTGATTAGATCATAAAGGCCATAGCTCCACCATTGGAATTCATAGCTTAATAAGCTATTGGGGAGGGGAGTCTAGTTGGAGGAAGAAGGTCACTGAGGGCATGCCTCTGAAGAGTGCATCTTGTGCCTCGTCTCTTTCTCTCTCCTGCTCCCTAGCTCCCCTACGGTTAGCAGCTTTGTTTCCTCACATTCCACCTTGTCTCAGGTTCAAGTGATAATGGGCTGAAACAATAAGCCAAAATAAATCAATAGTAAAATAAATAATCTTTCTTCCTACAAGTGGTTTTGCTCAGGTATTTTGAAAAGCTGACTAAGAGCATGATATGAGTTGTGGCTCTGTCATCTATGGCATTTCTTGTACTAGGATACATTCCTTCTATGCCTACTTTATTCAAAGTGTTCATTGTGAAATAATCAATGTCTTTTTGCATCTCTTGATTTTTGCCTTGTAATATTTTTCTGTCATTCATTCATTCATTCATTCATTCATTCAGTTGAGGGGTAAATCACATGTATTGATTGACATATGTTGGATTATTTTTGGACCTTGGGGATAAAGCCCACTCTGGGGACTTTAAGGAGATGGCTCAGTAGATTAGGTGTTCTTCAAGCAACTTCGTGTGCCTGAGTTTCCCAAAACTCATGTAAAAAAACTGAGAGCTTCTGTAATCTTAGGGAATCTGCAGCAAGGTAGAGCCAGAAGAATTTTCCAGAAATATCTGAAGGGAGTGATGAGCAAAAGACCATGTCTCAAATGAGAAAAGAAGACAAGGACCAACCAACCTAAAAGTTATCCTCTGACCTCCAAACTCAGGCTGTTAAATAAAAAAGAAATTAAATCCCACTCTATTTTTGTGACTGATATGTTTCATGCTTTGCTGAGTTCAGTTTGTTAGTATTTTGTGATGACTTTGAAATCTATTCCTATCAGGGCAGTAGCCTTTGCAATTTTCCCTTGTAGTACTCTTGTCTGACTTTGGTTATTAGGGTAATGCTAGCCTCATGAAAATGACTTTGAAAGTGGCCACTCCTCTTCATCTCTTTGTAAGAGTTTGAGAAGAATTGCTATCAACTATTTTTAAGAAAATATTTGGTACAATTCAACAGTAAAGTTTCTGATTACCATTCCAATCTTCCTACTCAGGCTTAGTCTGTTACACTGTCTAAGTCTCCATATTTTGGTCATGAAGAATTCCATGTTTTTAAGAATTGCTCTATTTCCTCTAGGTTCTGGTCTTGTCAATGTATAATTGTTCACAGCCATCTCTTATGGTCCTTTATATTTCTGTGGTGTGAGCTGCAATATGTCCTCTTTCCAATTTTATTTATTTGTGCACTCTCTTTAGTCTAACTTTTCAATTTTATTAATCTTTGCAAAGAACTATTATATTAGTTTCACTGATATCTGCCCTTGTTTTCCTAGACCCCATTTTTTTTTTTACTGATCAGCTCTAAACTTTATTTCTCTTCTGTTAACATTGGGCTTGTTTTATGCCTTTTTCTAGTTGTTTGAGATATATAGTTATGTAATTGATTATTTTTCCTTCATATGGGTAATTTATTTCTACAAATTTCCCTCTTTCAACTACTTTTGTGGTCTTCCATAGTTTTAGTACACCATGTCTCCATTTTTGTTTGTCTCAAGATATTTCTTTATTTCTCTTTTAATTTCTTCTTTGATATAGACACCCCTACCCCTGAGCACTTTTTACTTTGTTTTGTTCTAAAAGAAAACATATACAGGTAAGTTGGTAGGAAGAACTGCAAGATGTCCTTTCTGTAAATGCTTTATTGTTTTGAGATGTTCTCAGACTCTGTCTTCATTTCCTAGGTGAGGAAGTGGAGACCCTAAGGACTAACGAAGAGAAAGTTATGATACAAATTAAGTTTGAGACCCCTTTCAACTGATTGTCTCACCTGTCAGCAACACAATAAACATTACAACTTCAGAAATCATTGGACAGAAATAATTTGAAGAAACAAATTGAGATACATCTTTCTTCTTGCAAATACTCATAGAAAAATTAAATTGTTGTTAGCCTTTATTTTTTTAACTAAAGTAAGAAAAACTAAATGGAATTTACTCAATGTCACAAAGCTCCCCCAAATAGAACACAAATATTATTATAAAATAACAATACTCTGGCAGCACATATACTAAAATTGAAATGATACAGAGAAGATTAGCAAGGCCCCTGCACAAGGATGGCATGCAAATTCATGAAGTGTTCCATATTTTTAAATATATGTTTTAGAATTGAAAAACAAAAACCCTTGCCACATGGATGGATCCAGTGTGCCCACCGAGGAGGATACCCAGTGGATTGGGGACAGGGAGCAGGGAAATGGGAATATCAGCACAATATTTGTTCAATCGATGCATCTAATTTTGGACAATAAAGATTAAAAAACAGAAAAAATTTTTAAATAACTATCTTAGGAGAGGTAACTTAGCAAACTAAGGAAAAATGCTACATGGATGAAGGCATTTATTGCAGCAGTGTTTAAAAACAAAAAGGCTTGAAAGGAATAGAATTAACCAGAAAGAAATATTTAAGTCAGCTCTGGTACATGTAAGATTATTACATAGCTTGGAGAGAATACAATTATGGTTAGGAACATATGCGCAGCTCAGTACTTCTGTATCTTTACTTGACTATGTACTTGACCTCTCTGTACTTGACTCAGTAGATTCACTACACATTAGCCTTCTATCTCAAGAACTCTAAACATCAAGCTATGATGGAGATTTTTCATTCCTATTTCCTTATACATTAATTTGCTGTTACAGTAAAACAAATTAGCCCAAATTTAGCCACTGAAAACAGAATCCCTTTACTATTTCACAATTGTCAATATCAGAAATCGATGTGGGTTGCACCAGATTCTCTGCTTAGGATCCGACAAGGCTGAAGTGATGGCGAAGGCAGACTCTCATCTGAAGTCTGGGAAGAAGCTGCTTCCTCCAGTTGGATGAATTCAGTCACTTGGGTTTGTAGGCCTGAGATTCTCATTTTCTTCCAATCTTCAGGTCGCTTCATGGGGCTTCCTCTGACTCAGCAATGCACATCTACTATAGGGCCTGGATATCAAGTGTACCCTTAAAAGTTTTTAATCTCAGCTCTTAGATCTAATTATTGAGGTGATTAGATTATGAAAGCTCCAGCCTAATCAATTGATCGATCCATTGACAAGTTCAGAATTTGATGGTATTATTGGGAAATGATTACTTGGGGGGATGGGGCCTAGCTGGAGGAAGTAGGTCATGAGAAGGGTGTGTCCTGTCTTGTCTCTATCCCAGTGATTCTTCACCACCATGAAGTGAGAACTCTGTTCCACTGTGCTCTTCCTCCATCATGGTTTACCTCAACAAACACACGGAAGCAACAGAGCCAGCCAATCATGTACTGAAACCTCTGAAGCCATGAGCCAAAATAAACATTTCCTCCTTTTAAGGCTTGTTAGGTGTTTTATCACAAGAGAACAACACATTTCCCTTACATTGTGTTCTTCCCACACTCTAACTATGTCTGGAAGAACTTTGCTTTGCTGTATCTCTTGTGATTAGGTCAGTGGTCCCTGCATAATCTCCCAGTGTTAAGATCAGTGGATGAGTAATCATAATTGTATCTGCAGACTCCTTTTTGTCACATAACTTCACACAATCATGGGAATTAATCCAAGAAGCAAAGGGCATGAGGTCCCCTCAGGTTTCAGCATGCCACAACACTTCCTCCGGGTCTTTGTTCAGTGGTTGACCCTTCAGCAAGTGTTTCCTGAAAGCTTTCTAAATTCCCCTGCATGCCTATCATCCCTTAACCTCCACCTCTTTTGCCTGGTTTTTTTTCCTCCTTAGTATTTAATATTAAACATAGATGATATTTTACTTATTTATATTGTGTATTGCCTATCTTTTTCCCTTCCATGCAATCTCAACAAAACCAGGAACTTTTTTGTTCTCTGCTATAGTTTTCACTTCCAGAAAGGTGCCTAAGTTTCAATAATTATGCATTTAATGAGCAATAAATAACAGTATAAGATTATACGTAGAGTGTTATGACAGCTGTTTTAAAATGAATGTATGTAAACAATATAAATAGTAACAAATGATAAGATTTTAGTAACTTAAAAATCTATTTTCTAGAGCTAGAAAGATGGCTCAGCAATTAGGTAGCTTGCCTGCAGATCCTAACCACCAAAATTCAATTCCCCAGGATTTATGTAAATCTGGATACACAGTAGCACATTCATCTGGAGTTCATTTGCAGTGGCTGGAGGCCCTGGAATACCTATTCTCTCTCTCTCGCTCTTTCTCTCTCTCTCTCTTTCTCTGTTTGCTAATAAATAAATAAAAATATGTTAGAAATCTATTTTTTAAACATTGTATTGTTGTTGTGTTGACCTGACATGCAGAAGGTCTAATTGAAGATACTGTCTTTTGGATTTGTAGGATTAACCAAGTGAGACACATTTAGTAGGCAGGTCATTTTGAGATGTACTGTGGTAGCTGTATCTCATCCAAGACAGCTGCGCATGCTAGAGGCAGTGTAAGGAGGAAAAAAAAACAGCATTGCAAATTGAATTTGTCACAAAGACTTGCATTTGAATCTCCGTCGTAGCAGATACATCATGGCACACCTTTGGCTTACAGCATCATTTAACTGTTCTGAATCTATTTTCTCTCTGAAGAAATGAGGACACCGACCACTTTCATCCCTGAACTTTCCTGGGGATAATGTGAGGTGATGCTTCTGTAATGTACCAAACAGCTCATGCACAGTCTGAGTTTCTTTCACTTCTTCCACCTAGTCAGCCTTTGGGTTACCCAAGGAAAGTCTGCTCACGCTTACCAGCCCCTCTCTCTTCTTCTTCTAACTTGTGTTGAGTTATAGGAGCTGATCTTTCTTAATAAGGTAGGACGACTTTTTGATGAAAGGAATATGGCAGAATTGTAACAATGTTGAGTTACATTAATAGTAGCTAACCTAAAATGACAATATCACAGGAATCCCAAGGCGGGTATTAAAAAATTTTCCTTGAACTCCAAAAGATCTCTCCATTCTCTCAAGTTACTGTAACTTGAGATCACCCAGCGTGTTCTATATGATAGGAGCTTGTAACATCAAACTTTGATTACTACCATATAAAATATAATTTTTAAAATATATGTTTATTGTCCATAATGAGTTACATTATTTAGTGGGCAAATAATGAGTTGTTATCCCCAATTCCCCAATTCCCCCTCCCCATCCCCGATCAGTTAATTATAATTTTTGAAGTCAGAAATAGGAAAAATAATTTTCAGTTCTGACCTTGCAAAGTATTTACTATTACTCTGAACCAATCACATACTTCTTTGGGTTGTCGTGTACATCCTCAAATGCACAAACAACCCTTTGTACAGATACAATTCCCATATGAGTAAAAGTTGCTATCTTTCAAGCAGTGAGCATATTCCCTATCAGTGTGCTCTTTTCTCTATGGCCCTCCTATACTGTATGCACATAGAAGCTGAAAGGCTCAGAGACGTTCAATTCTCAAGACTAGCACAAGCGAATTTCAAATTTTTCTAGGGTTATAATATGCTGACATCATTTTGTACCTGGGTCATTCTTTTCAATCCATGTACTCTGAGGGTCAATTTTGTGTCAACAATGATTTCAGTGAACATTCGATTACTTCATCTAACTCTTTAATTAAAGAAAAATCAGCAACAATTTCTCTGATCTATGCATTCCCCATTTCCTAGCAAAACACATAGGACATGGTAGTTGTTCAATAAAGGACTTTTGAGTAAAGTGACATAAGCCCGTGATATGCCTCCATTAATGAAGAGTAATATATTGGCTCCATCTATCATAATACATGCTCTATTTTATATATTAAGATACTCCCATTTCTTCCTCATGTATCTGTAATTAACTGGAGACATCACGACTTTTTCTGTATGTGCATGTGTGTAACATCTGTGGGGTGTGTGTTTATGTGTGTGTGTGGGGGGGGGGTTCATACCCTGTGTGCACGTGCAGAGACCAGAGGAGAATGCTAAGCAGTCCCCTCCATAGCTGATTCCAGAGCTTGTGTTTTTGTGAGCCCCAGTTTTTTGTGTAAAGATCTCTGGTCTTTAGTCCCCATAGGACTTGACTTACAGATGTGCAGGGTCATGTGCAGCTGTTTATGTGGCTGCTGAGAAATCAGACTCAGGCTGTCTCAGCCCAGGTTCAGGCCTTCTTACTTGTGTGGGAAGCACTCATCATCACTGAGCTCTCCAGCTTCTATTATGACATTTTTACATAATCTGGTGTTTCATATCTATAGTTTCTTCAACTATTCCACTATAATCTTCTTATGTTTTTTTTTTTAAATTTTTCTAGGTAGGGTCTCACTCTAGCTCTGGCTAACTTGGAAATCTATAGCCCCAGGTAGGCCTTGAACTCACAGCGCTTTTTCTACTTCAGCCTTCCTAGTACTGGGATTAAAGGCATGCACCACCTAACTCGGTCTTCTAACCACCTTATTTTGTATACTGTATATAATGTATACTGTATTTCATGAACTTGTTACTGTTCTCAGTTATTTCCTCTTCTTTCTCTTAGAACTCACAAATTTTCAATCTTGTCACTTGTTTCGGGAAATCTGCTTACAGTAGACATCAAAGCACACTACATAAATTTTCAATGTAATCCTCGTAGTGAAGCAAAATTGTTTTTTCTATCTTAATCCTAAAACTCCCATAGAATTTTAATGATACATGAAGTAAATTTTAAATAACTGTAACTACAAGTACTATTTATTAATTTTTCAATATATAAATACTTTCTGAGCACCTGCCCTACATTATCCTAATTTTCCTTAAAGCTGGAAGTGAGGTATTGACAGCTAAAATTTATAAATCATAAAGCCAAGAGTAAGAGACTTGCCTTCCCATCTTCACATCCATAGTTTGTCTCTTCTTTTCAGAGTTGAAAATATTCTCTTTCGTAAAGATGACAGAAACAAAATATGGGTTACAAGGGTTAGTTTTCACTCTGATCTTTTAAAAATTATACCATTCGTTTCAATACTTCCTTCTTGCATTTTATGAAACTAAGAAAGCCCTTTGCTGTACTTTCCCACTTTTTGCAAGTATCATGTAAATCTAGTTATTATTTTGTTACCAGTTGGTCACATCTCTTGTTTCACCATTTTATACATATCTTTTTAGAGCCTAGAATTCATTAGAGAGTTCCCTGTGCAGTTATTCTGACCTCACTATACTGTTCCTGCTTTCTTCAGTATTAAAAAGTCATCGTTTTATTCTTGGGTACCTGGTAGCCTCTGAATTTTTGATTCAGATACTGAGGAGCTTTGAAAAGAAAAAGTCAAAATATTTATGTCTTTCCTGTCCTTCATTAGCAAGATGTAGAGAGCAGCCAGCTCAGATTGGAGCAGGGAATGGGAGAATAAAGACATGGAAGGAAGAAAAGTTTTCTTAGCAGAATGATGTCTGCTATATTTGGACATTTAAAAAGTAAACTTATTATTGTTCTAATGGAAAAATTAATGATAGAGATGTTTAAGTCTACTATGGGTAAAACAAACAAACAAACAAAAACCCAAAATACAGTTGTCCTTTGGTATCCTTGGGCATTGTTCCAGGACACTGCCAAAATTCATGGATGCTTACTTAAGTCCCTTAAATAAAATGACATAGCATTTGCATGAAACTTATGCATAACCTCCATGTATTTGAAATCATCTGTAGGTAACTAAAAATACCTAATGCATGGAAATGCTATGTAAATAGTTGCTATGCTGTATTGTTTAGGAGATAACAATAAGAAAAAGTCTGTCATGTTTAGCACGGATTAGATTTTTTCCAAATATTTTGAATGCCTGTTTGGTTGAACCCCCAAAAGTAGGATTTATGGATTCAAAGGGCCAAATGTAATCATTAGCCTTTTAGGATGATTAATACCTTGTGCGAAAATAGAACTATAACTCTTAATCTTGGTTCTGCTGTGTATACTATTTAAATAATAAACACTGACTATTAATTAAGCAAACTCAGAGAGATGCTCAGCTATTTCCAGAGATGGCTGCAATGACGTCTCCCATCTTGTGTGCCTTTTGCAAGGAAACTTTGCCATGCCCTTCATCCAGAGGTGGTTGCAGTGTTGCCCACTCCAGAGGTTAAACATGCCTCATCACTTGCTTTCACTGATCCCATGTGTTAGAAAAATCTGGAACCATTTAAGATCAGACCCTGACAGTACTAGCCACTTCCATGTTCACATTTTGTGTATCTTTCCTCATGGAATGCTCAAAGGAGGAAGCCCTGGTTTAACATATGGAGAGCTATTAAGAACTCTGACCCAAACCTCCTGCCAAGAGAATTTCAGCCAGTCCACCACCGGAATGACTTTATATACTTAAAGCCAGTTAAGGACAACCCAGCAAATCTCGAGTCTCACAAGAGATATGAAGATACTTTTTCTTTAAGCTACTCATTATGGGGCGATTGTCATCCCCAAATAGATAACTAAAACAATCATACATACACACACACACACACACACACACACACACACACACACACACACACACACATATATATATATATATATATATATATATATATATATATATATATATATGGACAATGGAAGGAGAGATGGAGTGCTAAAAGAGAGATAAAATATCTGCTAAAACACCAAGAAATGAGCAAACAATGTCTTCACAGGATAAGCCAAGCAAAAGAGTACATGGAATTATATTATTGGAGATGTGGAAATAAGATACCACAAGAAACAACTAGCGTGTTAAAAGTTGTTGCCTGGGGCCAGACTGCAGGGTGGGCCTGGGGAATGCAATTTTTCATTATAGACCTTTTAGTAGTATTTGATTTTTAACATGTGAACACGAATTGCTTTGATAAAAATAACATTTATATATTTTTAAATTGTCCCTGGGATATGCAATCCTAAGGAGTTAGGGCAAGGGAAGGCCTCAGGGCTTGGAGATGAGTGAGGAAGCAATCCTCATCTCATTTCTGGCTTGTTCATGTCCTTCCTGCCCGTGAAGGCTTGTCCTCCCTAGTCTGTACTTCAGTTATTGGCAACACTTAAAATGAGAATTTTAATTTTAATTAGCAGATAAAGACATATAGAAGATTTAAGGAACCCAGGAGACAACCACAAATTGTCCTTGTGTCTTCTGATAGTTTCAATCATGGCTTTTTGTGATTTTTGAAAGGAAAGGTGGAAAAAAATACCCAGAAACCCTTCTACTAAAACCTGAAATAAAATAATGCTATCTTTAAATGACTAATCCTGAAAAGTCACAAATATATGTAATCTGGGTGCTACAAAAGATTTGTAATTCTTGTGTGCTCTTTGAGGTCTATCCTTCTTATGAATTTAATTTTACATATATCTTAAAGAACATGGGGTGTCTCAAGAATCACATAGATGGGAAGCAATTCAGAATATGTGCTTATTCTCATTTTTACCTCTCTCCCCTTGGAACTTCTTAATTGTCATTCTTTGGCCAACCATCCATTATTTCTTAAAGCCACACAGTCCATGTGCTTTGGATACACAATCTGACAATTCCACAACTTGGTTGCCTCAGTTTTTTTTTTTTTTATCAATCAAAACAGTGGTTCAGCAAAATGTATTAAGCATTTTTTTCTCATTTTTTAGCAAGCTGTTGGGGAATGATATCTCTTGGACTGGAGCATCTCTCATTTCCCTAAACATCTTTCACTGGCCTGCATTTTCTGACTTCACCTGGTCCCAGCCTCCAGCTTCATCTACCTTGTGCTCTAGGATTAGGCTTTCTGCTTGGGTGGTTCCAGTAATGAAGGTGAGGTTTTTCTTGAGAAAGGGATCAAAGAATATTTGTGTGGTCATTTTGCATGCAAAAAAAAAAAGTCAAGATGTCAGGACTGAGTGGAAGTCTCTGTTTCTATCTTTTCCATCCTTGTCTGTGGTAGTTCCTGGGTTCATGTTCAGCCACCCCACAAGTTGTGCCAACACCACTGTCCCTAGGACTCAGATCAAATCTTCTCTGAGGAAACTCACTAGATTGTCAACCACAAGAATTATTATGTTGATTGTGGAATATCTGCTATGGTCCAACCTTTGACCAGCTAGTTATTGATCATGGGTCCTGCCTGTGAGATGCAAGTAACCTTCAGTATACAAATTAACTGCATGACTATGTGTGTGGATAGAATTTTGGTCTATGACTTTCTGACCATAAGAATCAGCCTATTTGATTACATTGCTGTGGATCTCACTGGCTGTCTGGACCCTATAAAATTATTCCCATACTTTCATGTGGACTTTGAATAGATCATTCTAAAAGAACCACTCTGAATTTCACTGTCTCTCTTTCTAGGGACTTCTCATTACTACTCTACCAATGGA
The DNA here is from genome assembly GCA_004024765.1 of Zapus hudsonius. Classification (NCBI taxonomy): domain Eukaryota; kingdom Metazoa; phylum Chordata; class Mammalia; order Rodentia; family Dipodidae; genus Zapus; species Zapus hudsonius. The sequence continues at coordinate 12,833 of PVHP010034175.1, forward strand.
TTGTGCCCTCCTGGTAATGACCTTTGCCTGAATCTAGCCAGTTTATTTGAGTCTGGTCCTTGAACATCTGTCTGCTTTGGCAGAGGCCAACTGAGTGAATGACCCTGTTGTCTGACTGAACTCTACACAAGACTTCTACCCTTGAACACAAACCTTCACAAAGCCAGTGCAGGCCATGTTCCTGGTTCATTCATGTTGCTGCATCCTGAGCACCGTGCTGGACTTTGTGTAAAGCAAAAAGACCAATCAACAGCAGATCCTGATGTCAAGATGCTATTTCCCTGCGAGGTGGCTGAGTTGTATGATGGGTGCTACTAGTCAGAGTGATTTTAACCATATGTAGCTCTTGCCACACCCTAAACTCACCAAAGTTCCTTCACTTTATCCTCACAACTACCTCATGAGACAGGTTCTATTCTTAGTCCATTTTACAAAACAGGAGACTAAAACCCAGAGATCAGATGACAAACCCAAAGCAGTGTGGATTCAGCTGCTTGCTCTTAAACACTGCAGGGTTGCATAAGATGCTTTACAGGTTGAAGATGCATAAAATACAAGTCAGAGGAGAGGGAAATGGTATCCAGCTGCAAAAAGATCCAGAGGCCTTTATGGAGTCAGGAATACTTGGGCCAGGTCCTGGAGATAGGTACGAGTGGGCCAGATGGAATGACTATGCAGAAAGCAAATTTCAGAGACAGGAGATAGCCATTGGCTGTCATTGCTGAAGTTTCAACCTGCGTCCTGTCTCAGTTGTGAGGAATCGCTGGCATCAAATGCCAGGCTCTGTGCAAAACATTGGCCCATTTGACCATTAGCCCCATTTTGCTTTTTTGGAAAAATTCTTTTATCCTTTAGCAGAACTACTGATTTGTCTCCCAGTTCATCACAACTTCTGGAATGATGGATTCTTTCCTGTAAGCATGTCAGTGGGAAATGACCTTTCATAAGGACAATGGCTCAGGCAGGAGAGCAGTTCCCAGGCATAGAAAAGGAGTAAATTCACTGCCCGGTGAAGGAAATGATCCACCCCAGTGATTGCTTCTGGTCAGAAAATTGGTGGTTCCAGGATGTGGCATGTCTCTGCTCATCAGTAAACTGAGGAGGACACCAAACTGAGATGGTTGGGGAGAAACTTAAGAAAATGGAATGCTTACTTAGATACCCTTCACATGCCCCATCTCTTTCACAAAACAATCATTGCAGTAGCTACTTGCCGTGTATTTCCTACTGAGAGGATGGCTCCAAGACAAACTTGATCTTCACTGAACACATTGACGTCATGGATCACAGCAAAAAAAAAAATGGTTGTGGAGAGAGATTCTTGTGGTCTTCATTCTCTAAAGCCGTGGAACACAGCCTCATTATTCAGAATCTTTTCAGCTGGGTTTGTGCTTCCCATCATATGACTTCATCAATCCAGATGTGTCATCATGGGTGGCCTCTCTCTAATTTTGTTTTGATCCCAAGTTACTACTTGCCCACTCCTGACATCAGGAATGTACCTATTTTCGTTCTTTCCTAAGTCTGAAATCAAGCTTCACTGCTGGCATTCATTGCGTTCCAAACTAAGAAGTCTTTCCCTTGATGAATGTTTAACATGCATTTTCTAAACACATGTTTTTATACCCCCACAGAATTCTCAAAACCTTTCACTTTCACAAATGGACCTTGGTATGACCTCTCTGTAAGTACATGTATGTGCAAGTATGTGTTAGTGTATGTATATGCACATATCCAGGACTTATGTGTGCATGTGTGTGTTTCTCTGTGGTTTACTTACCTTATTTGGTTGTGCCTCCAGGGGCTGATGTATAACCTGACAAAGCCTCCTTTTGGAACTTCTGGAGGCTGGCTCAGGCACAAGGGAAGAAGCTGTGGAGTCCTGAGGTAGACAGTTCTCTGCTTCTGAGGAGCTATGATGCAATGAGGTTGAGTACCTTGATAAAAACCCTAATGTAGGCCATAGAGAACACTGATCAATGAAAAACCAGTGACAAATATCCTCACGTGTTATTCCTCAATGATGAAAAATGTCATCTGTAAAAAATACTTAGTTTTAAAATTTAAAGTATGCAAGAGTTCAATGAGATGCTATGAACTCAATATTAATCATAGTGGACACTTTATTCTTCTATGGCTTATGTTGGGCTCAGGTATGTGTCCACCTCCATGAGCTCTTTTCTTTCTCTTTGTGAAGAACTTCATGTTTTGGTAGGGGGGGATTTATAAGTTTATTTCAAATTTTTACAGTGCTTTTATATACATCTTGTTCCTCAAGGATCTGGACCCATTCATCCCAAAGGCAAAGGCCACCTGTGAACTTTTGGTGACACCACCAGGAACTTGGTGTGCAGGTTGAGTGTTTATGTAGCTTTGACTTCTCCTCCCAGGGGAGCTAGGTGTTGGCTCCTGTGGATTCACTGACTCTTTTGTACCAAACATGAATGGCCCTTCATTCTGAGGGACATGTGGTTGATTTGGTCATTTTTTAAAAAAATATTTATTTACAGAGAAAGAGAGAGAGAGGGAGAGAGAGAGAGGGAGAGAGAGAGAGAGAGAGAGAGAGAGAGAGAGAGAGAGAGAGAGAGAGAGAGAGAGAGAGAGAGAGAGAGAGAGAATGGGCATGCCAGGGCCACCAGCTGCAGCAAACAAGATACATGTGCCACTCTGTGCATCCAGTTTTATGTGGGTACTGGTACTGGGGAATAGAACGTGGGTCGCTAGGCCCTTCAGGCCAGAAGCCCCTTAACTGCTGAGCCATCTCTCCAGCCCCAAATTGGTCATTTTTATAGCTCCATCTCTCACTTAGTCTCGCTTTTGTCTCCTCATTCCTTTTCTGCTACATAATCATTTCATGAAATTTTTTGCATTACTTATCAGGACATCCCTTACTCATCTCAATTTCAGAGCCTTGTGGCCAAGTGCCTGGGGTTTCACCACGACAGACTACATATTATTTTTATGTGTTAAGTGTGATTGTATGTATATTATGTGTTTGTATGGATGTATATGCTTGTGTTCCTGTGTATAAACTTGGGCATGCATGTGTAAACCAAAGGACAACTTTGGATGCTGGGTCTCACCTCCCACCTATTTTGAGGCAGGGTGTCTAGTATACGTCAGGCCAGCTTGCCTGTTTATTACAGTTATTTGGTGGGACAAAACACCAGACCACAAACAACTGAAAGGAAGAAAGGGTTTATTTTGGGTGACTGTCTTGAGGGGAAGCTCCATGGTGGTAGGGGAAAGCACAGCATGAGCAGAAGCTAGGAATCATAGTCTGCCACAGCAGGTAGAAATTAGCAGAAAGAGAGTGAGCTAAACTCTGGCAAGAAGTAGCTGACTATAATACGCCAAATGCTACCTCCAGGAACACACCTCCTCCAGCAAGGCTCCACCTCCCAAATTCAAACACATGAGTTCATGGGGGACACCTACTTCACCACAAGGTTGCCAGGTGATTCTTCCCTCTCTGCCTCCATTCTCATTGGGATTACACATGCTGACACTCCAGAGTCCAGCTTTATGTTTGATCTGGTAGTCTGAACTCAGGTACTCATGCGTGTGCAGCAAGGGTTTTATCCACAGAGTCATCTTTCCAGCCAATGACCAAGAGAACATACCATTTTCACTATCAGTCATTGAAGCAAGGACAAGGATTTGTTTAATTTGACACTCTAGAGTTAATTTTCAGGGTTGGCTTTCTGGTAGATTTTGACTTTGAAGACCTTGTTCCAAGAGAAATGTGATATTCTGGAGAGTGGAAAACAGAACTTCCAATCACTGGCTGAAGTGAAAACTTGTTAGTGATTAGGTTTTCGTGGTCATTAGTTTGGTGTGAAAATGTATTTCTTTAGACTTCTGTGCGAGAGAATCTTTTGTTCTATTTTCACTTCCTAATGAAGTTTATCTCTATTTTGATACTAGCAAATGGGGGACTTTTAAAACATTGCAGTGTGGTTTGATCAGAATGTCTATGAGCTTTTAATAATATTTAGAATGTAGAGTTTTTCTTTTAATTTTGTTGCTACTGTTTTGTTAAAAGAGACTGTAGACTCAAAATTCATAATTTTTATTCAAATTTGGTGATAATTTATTAAGATAATTTTAATATATTTTGAAGACCCAGAATTTGTAAAGCATTAAGGAAAAAGCCACGAAGATATCTATTGGTCTCTTACTACCTTAAAATAATTCATGAATTCAGTTTTGGAAATGCTAATGAAAGCATCAAAATTAAAAAGATAAGAACAGTTTAAGAAATTACAGAAATTCCCATTTTTGTTTTCTCTTCTCCCCATCCACCCTTTATTGCTGGGGCAATGTCTTTCCTGAAACAATTCAAGTAGCTTCCCAATCAAATGCCCCCAATGACTGCTCAGCATCTCATGAAGGAAGTGCCAGTTCCAAGAATCAACATTTTCACAATGTGGTTTCAACTTTCCTTGTATTTTTCTGTTTTCTTTTATCTTTTTCCTTCCTTCCCTTCCTCTCTTCCGAGTTATCTCCTTAAGCATTCAAGAGGTCATAAGACACAAAGAGAACAAACTCACCCCTCAAGGATTTCTAGTTTATAACCTCCCATGGAACCCTACAACCTGTTCTGGTCTTCTTACTTTTCCTCCGTGTTTTCTTTTCACTAACCCCACTCACCCACCTTCACTTCAAATGCCCAATCTCACTACTATCTTCTTTCTCATATATTCTCTCCAACCAAACTTATTTCCCTCATGAGATGCAATCTAGATGCCTGTCTACTTCATGCCTTCCATTTGTCCTACATTAATTTTTGATCAAGAATGTAATGTATGCTCACACTGTAAGACTCAGAAAGTGAGCCCAAGTATATATAAATAAATATGGGGTGCTGCGGGGTTGGATCAGTCAGTAAAACAGTTGCCATGCAGTCATGAGGACATGCGTTCAGCTCCTCAGCACCCATCGTGGTGCACACCTGTAATCCCAGAGCTTGGTTGGTGGAGAGAGGTGGATCCTCCAGGCAAAGTGGCTAAGGAGACCAGCAGAATTGTTGAGTTCTGGGTTCAGTGATAGACTCTACCTCAGTGACTAAGGTAGCAAGTGACAGAAGGAAATACATGATGCTGTTTGACCTCTGAACCTCTGACTCCCACATAGAAACATGCTTTCACCCACAAAGAAAGAAAACAGGATGTATGACCTAGTGTTACCAAGGAGTCACTGAGAACCTGGCTGCCTGGTTCTAGTCTCATAGGTCCTACTTAGTTGTTGAGTGACTTTGAGCGTGGCATTTGTCCATTTCAAGCCCCATATTTTTCTTCTCTAAAGGAACCAATTTTTCTTATTTGTAAATACCATTTCAGTTATAGACTTCAGTGTCTATTTGATTGTGTGTAGCTTGTGTGTGGGACCCACCACTGGGCAGTGATTGTATTCCTCATGCCTCCACCTTGTGTTGGCACCAAAGTTGCATAGTTAACATGTGGTATGAGTTTTGTAATCTTGTCCTTAATAGATTCAACTTGAAATAACATTCCCCTTTAGATCAAATTCGTCATCTAGCTTATCTAATGGTGAGACATCCTAGGATGGAATTTCATTATTGGGTTTAGGGTTAGTATCCTGTATCTCTTGGTAGCCTTTTGGGTCTTTTTTATTTCTTCCAATTTAACATGATGGACTGAGCAAAACATTAAAATTCTATGCACTTTAACAACACTATAAACAATATTTACATTGACTTTGTTCAAATTCATTACAAACCCATGAGTCTATATAGAATGCTGTCCTAATAGCATGAGTCTATATTTAATGTTAAATATAGAACCTCTCTTATGAAGGTTGAAAAGTTTCCTTTATCTAGAACTATAATTTTAAAAAAACTGAAAAAAAAGAACTTGCTAATTTTATCACAAAATGTATGCCTACATGTTCCGGTCAGCTTTCTAGTTGCTGTGCAGAAAGAACCCAAACAAAGGCAGCTTGTGGAGGAATGGGTTTATTTGGCTTACAGACTCGAGGGAAGACTCCACTCTGGCAGGGAAAATGATGGCATAAGTAGAGGGATGGACATCACCTCTGCCACAGCACTGGAAATAGCAGCAGGAAGGTGTGCTGAATACTGGCAAGGGGAAGCTGGTTTATAATCCCCATAACCCCACCCCCAACAACACAGCTCCATCGAGATTGTAAAATCCAAACTGCAATCAGTTTAGGATCAATTACCCAGAACACATTCATTTGTTTGTGGGGGAACCTGGATCAAACCATGACAGTCCGCCCCACAAATTAATAATCATACATGATGTAAATATAATGTGTTCAGCTCAACTCTTAAGTCCCCACAGCTTTCAACAGAGCCATAATACCAAAAATAAACCTGTGATGGCACAGAACTTTCACACTGCAAACATGAGGCA
>PVHP010034176.1:0-19222 GCA_004024765.1 Zapus hudsonius
GAGAGAGAGAGAGAGAGAGAGAGAGAGAGAGAGAGAGAGAGAGAGAGAGAGAGAGAGAGAGAGATACACCAGGTTCTCTTATTACTGCAAGAAAGCAAGCCTGGTGTGGTGGCTGGTGTGGTAGCGAACACAGTTGATACCAGAGGTGAGGGGATTTCTGTGAGTTAGAGGCCAGCCTGGGACTACACAGTGAGTTCCAGATCAGCCTGATCTAGAGTGAGACTCTGCCTCGACAAAACATAAAAATAAAAAAAGTAGAAAGCAGTAGAATTTGCCACTTGCTGCAGCTTTCTGTTGGCCCTAACCACCACTTATCTTTCACAGTGACCCAGAGTTAAGCTTTGGAATGTGCTCAGAATGACGGACAAGGACCTGGAAGCTGAAATCCACCCTCTGAAGAATGAAGACAGAAAATCACAGGAAAATCTGGGAAACACGTTGAAAAAAGAAGATACCTTAAAAAACAAGCCTCCACAGTCCCGGCTCTCCCGATGCCGAACAGTGGCATTTTTTCTTTCATTGTTTATCTGCCTTTTTGTGGTGTTTGTCGTTTCTTTCATCATCCCATGTCCAGACCAGTCCCTGTCACAGCGAATGTGGAGGATCCACTACAATGCTGCAGGTGAGCCTTCGGGGCCTCTTTCCCCTGTGAGGTCCTGGACCCCATTCTCTGGAGGGGAGCACATTGTATGTTTGAGCCCAGAGATCTCTGACAGTGAGGCAGCCTTCAGGAGCTGCCAGTTCCACCTCCGTGTTTTTCCTGGGATTTCAGGTATTACTGAGCAGCCTCTAGGAAACCAGTAGTAATGCCATGGTTGGGTAAATGAACAAAAATAATTTGGTTACAATTACAAACAATTTAGATTGTTAAAAATTGGGCTACAAGCTGGGCGTGGTGGCACACGCCTTTAATCCCAGCACTCAGGAGGCAGAGATAGGAGGATTGCCTTGAGTTCAAGGTCACCCTGAGACTAATAGTGAATTCTAGGTTAGCCTGGACTAGAGCAAGAGCCTACCTTGAAAAACCAAAAAAAAAAAAAAAAAAAAAGAGTACTGGGGGTTGGGGAGATGACGCAGCAATTAAAGATGCTTGTGCTGCAAGACCTGCCAGCCCAGGTTAGATTCCTCAGTACTCATGTAAAGCCAGGAAGGCATGGTGGCACAAACATTTAATCCTAGCACTCAGGAGGCTGGGGTAGAGGAATGGCTGAGTTCAAGGCTACCCTGCGTATACGGAGAGTGTTCCAAGTCCTCCTGGACTAGAACCAAAGCCAACACACACACACACACACACACACACACACAAACACCACAGTAATAAATACACAAAACCCCACATATAAACAAGCAAATCATTAGCACTCATCATTTCTGCTCCTCAGAAAGGTGCGCTTGCTTGATCCTCTCGTGGACACATTTAGCATGCATGGAAATACCATAGGCCCAGCTTCCATGTCTTTTTGTCTTGAACAGTCTCATAAAGACCTAGATCTCATAGCATGAACCTCTCGAAGCTGGCCTGGGCACACACCATATGCTGACCTTGGTGCTTTCACAACCTTCTTGGTGTATAGGTGTACAGGTAAACAGGTGTATAGGGTGGATACTTGAAAAACAAAAACAGTAAACAAACTGGATGTGGTGGCTTAAGCATCCAGGAGGTGGAGGTAGGAAGATAGCTGTGAGTTTGAGGCCAGACTAAACCTACAGAGTGAGTTCCAGGTCAGCCTGGCTGTGAGTGAGACCCTACCTCAATAAACAAAAATAACAAAAAAAGCTTCATATTTATTTAGCTTTCTAACTCTGTGCTTGTACCTTCAATACCACCTTCACAGTTTTATGCTCCTCAATAAGGAAAGATTACTTGATCCTCTCACGAACACATTTATCACACATGGAAAAAGAATCTCACTTGGGGGGGTCTGGAGAGATGGCTCTATGATTAAGGTGCTTGCCTGCAAAGCACAAGAACCCAGGTTTAGTTCCCTCAGTACCCACATAAAGCCAGATGCATCAAGTGGTGCATGCATCTGGAGTTTGTTTACAGCAGTTGGAGGGCCTGGCGCACCCATTCTGTCTTCTCTCTTCTCTCTATCTCTCTCTGCTTGCAAATAAATTAAAAAAAATATTTACAAAAAAAAAAAAAAAGAATTTCACTTAGTAGCCCAGGTCATTCATTATGTAGCTCTGGCTGGCCTTACATTTGTAGCAATCCTCCTGCCTCAGCCTCCTGAGCACTGGGTTACAAGTGTGAGTCACCATGCCTGGCAGGAGCACCTGCTTATAATATCCAGATGTCTTGGTGTTTCATCCTGAGGTACACCTGGGATGCTGTAACAAGAGGACTATAGGCTTGAAGCTAGCCTGGGCTGCATAGCAAGACCCTATCTAAAAAACTAAGCTAAAATAAAATATAAAGTAAAACAAAACAGAAAAACACCTCGTGGTATCGTCCCATCCTCTTGCTCTTAAAGAATTCCTGTGCTTCTGAAGGGTGGGAAATTGCTCATCCTGGTGAAGAAGATCATGCTTTTATTGGGGTGACAGGTTCCACAATGGAAGTCCTCCCCCCCAGAGCAGAGAAATGGATAGTGTGTTAGATTTGACCTTCTCATAAGACAGGCACAGCCCATGGAACCTAGTCTATCCCTTTCTTTTCCAGTTACCTATGACTTTTTGGCCATGGAAGACATAAACAGGGACAGGATCCAAGATGTTCTCTTTCTTTATAAAACCACCAACAGCAGTGATAATGTCACCAGATCTTGCACTGATGAAGGTAACTAACTCACTCCTCTCTCGTCTGGAATAGTCAGGACTTCCCATGAGAGGAGGCTCACCCTATCACTTGGGGGGTATAAATAGAGGGGCATTCTGGGAACCATCCCATTATTCCTTCTTCCTAGCCAGACTGGAAAGAGGCCAGGTATCAGTTCCCTTGCCCTTCCTGGGACCAACATAGGTTCTTCATGGGCCTGGGCGTATGGCTGGGACACAGCATGTAAAAAACAGAAGCTGGCAGAACACAGGCTAAGGCTGTCTGACCAAGTGGCTGCTGGATCTACTTTGCAGGTTTTTCCACACCCTGTACCTTTGTGGCTGCTGTGTCTGGGGCCAATGGCAACGTGCTCTGGGAGAGGCCTGTGGCCCAAGATGTGGCCTTTGTGGAGTGTGCCGTACCTCAGCCATCAGACAGCAAGGCGTCTTCTGCCTGCATCCTCATTGGAAGACTAGGTTCTTTCATCGCAGTGGACTTGTTCACAGGCAGGCTACCCAGTGGGGGGGTTCTTGATGGGGGTTCTTACTGTGGAGGGGTCAGCCCTGAATCTCCCCTGAGGGTGCCCGACTGGGTGGGCACAACTACTTGGAAGTTACATGTGTCAATGTTCTCAGGGGCTCTGGTGTGCCATATTGTGTCTTGTCACCAGCAGTTTATATCTTGCTCTAGGTACTGGCTGAGATAGCCAATGTCACCTACATAGGGTAGCAAGGAGTGAAGAGGAAGGGCGTGGCATCTAGCTGTTGGAGGATGTGTCTGAGCCTGTTGGAGTGCCACCACTTCTGGTGCACATCTCTGAGCCTTCATGTAACGGACCAGATGTGAGGGCCAGAAGAGAAGAAGCATGGTGGTACAGTCACTTGGGGATGGACCCTGACACCTGACCAAAGCCATGCCTAGACTTGGTGGATATTGGTGTTTTTTTGCAAGCACCATTAATGCTAAACCTTATCTCTAGCCCATTGTTAGCACTTATTTCCCCTTTGCTTTGTTCTTTATGGTGCTATTGATGAAACTCAGGCCCTTGCACATGGTAGCCAAGATTGTGGTTGGTGAGTATTTTTATAGGTGATGTTTAAGACAGCTCTCACTGTTTAACCCGGTCTGGCCCCAACCCTATGATCCTCTTGTATAGCCAAAGTTGTAGTACTTTAAGAAAAAGAAAAAGCAGTTTAGAAATAAAATGTTTTGAGAATCAAGGGTTCCCTCTCAAAAGGTGAATGGATTTTTATCTGGGTAGGAAGCATGCTGCTCTTACCATGCTCCTTCTGGGGCCCAGCAGAAGCTGTGGTCCCGTGGGCCTCAAGCTATAGACCTCACCTTGTCTCGTTGTCCAGGTCTGCTCTCGAGATGCCCCTGCTCAGGGCCCGAGAATAAGCACAGACATGAAGCCAGGCGTGGTGGCACACGCCTTTAATCCCAGTTCTCTGAAGGCAGAGGTAGGAGTATTGCCGTCAGTTCAAGGCCACCCTGAGACTACAGGGTGAATTCTAAATCAGCCTGGACTAGAGTGAGACCCTACCTCGAAAAACAAAACAAAACAAAATTATAAAAAATAAAAAGAAGCACAGACATGAGACATAGAAGCCCGAATAGCAGCAGTTCCCAGGTTTCCAGAAAGATAATTCTAGCATTTTTTGTATTTTTTTTGTTGTTGTTGTTTTGTTTTTCGAGGTAGGGTCTCACTCTAGCCCAGGCTGACCTGGAATTCACTATGTAGTCTCAGGGTGGCCTTGAACTCATGGCAATCCTCCTGCCTCTGCCTCCCGAGTGCTGGGATCAAAGACGTGCGCCACCACGCCCGGCTCATTTTTTGTATTTTTATTTATTTATTTATACACCTGTATATGTGTGCATGAGCACAGCACAGTCTCATTGCAAATGAACACTTTTTGCATCTGGCTTTACCTGGGTCTTAAGGAATTGGACCCAAGCCGGCAGACTTTGCAAGCAGGCACCCTTAAGTGCTGAGCTATCTAACCAGCCCAATTCTGCCTTTTTAAAATTTGGGTGTTTTTTTTTATTGTTTGCTTTATATATATATATATATATATATATTCATTTTCAAGCAGAGAGATAGATAGATAGAGAGAGAGAGAGAGAGAGAGAGAGAGAGAGAGAGAGAGAGCGCACACCAGGGCCACCACTCTGTGGGTTTGGCCCATGTGGGTCCTGGGGAACTGAACCCGGGGCCTTAGGCACTGGAGGCAAGTGCCTTAACCACTGAGCAATCTCTCCAGCCCCTATTGTTTGCTTTTGATTGTTTGTTTTGAGACAAAGAATGTAGCTGAGGCTGGTCTTGAGCTCCCTAGGTAGCTGAGAATAACCTTGAAATTCTGATCCTCTCTCTTCCTCCCTGGTGCTGGCATTATAGATTTTCCACCATGCCCTGTTTTATGCAGTGCTGGAGATTGAACCAAGAGGATGAGCCATCATGCCTGGCTACTTCTACCATTGGCCCTCAAATCTCTTTACCTGAGCATGCTGTATGTCTGTTCTTCCAGGCCAGCTCACACATATTCCTGAGTGTACAGCAGGCCTCCGGGTCTGGAGGATGGCCTCCATGTGAGTCTCCCCCATGGTTGTTGAGAAGAGAACTTGGAGCCCTGTATAGTAACTGTGTTTTTTGTTTCAGGGGAAACCTTGTGGAGCCACCCTAACAGCTTTGGTGGGAATTCCTCCATCTTGAGCCCTGTGCTCCAGGTGCCTGACATCAATGGTGACAGCACCCCAGATCTGCTGGTCCTCACTCAGGAGGGACAGGAGGTGATCAGCACAACTCCCCTTCTCTTTCCTCATCCACTTCCATCCAGAGACACTTTGCTTGTGATTGACCTCCCATCAGGGAATCCCCCCAGGTGTCCATGTTTCTGAGGTCCACACACACAGTGTGTCATGGTAGTTCCATCTCTCTTAGCAGCTTGCAGGCCTTTCCCAGGAGTGGCAGAATATCCATGGCCCATCTGTGCTGTGGAGAAGTTGGGGATGAGCTGCAGGCCCACCGCTGCCCTGCCTCCAAGGCAGGCAGGCCTGGCAGGCCTGCAACATGAGCTCCTGATGGGTCCCTCACCTCAAAGCACTCTTTCCCCAAACCAAGAGAGTGCAGACCACCTTCTTTGCATTTCCCAAAATTTCCCTCTCCCTTCTGTGGATCCAGGTCTGTCTCTCCCCTGCTGCCCTTTGTCACTGCAGGTCAGTGGGGCCATCTATTCAGGCAGCACTGGGTACCAGGTTGGACACAGAAGCAGCCTTGATGTGGATGGAGATGGTGGTGCCCTCCTCCATGTCACCAGGACAGGTGCACACTACATCCTTCTGCCCTGTGGTAAGTTAGCTCCATGTTACCTTTGACAAGCAGTGCTAGTTTTAACACCAGGCTCTGAGCTAGGGAAACAATGTGGGAAGAAGTGAGTGAAAGCCACCTTGATAGTGGCTCCTGCTCCTGATCTTAAGATACTGATTCGGCCGGGCATGGTGGTGCATGCCTTTAATCCCAGCACTCAGGAGGCAGGGGAGGCAGAGGCAGGAGGATCCCCATGAGTTCAAGGCCACCCTGAAACTACATAGTGAATTCAAGGTCAGCCTGGGCTAGAGTGAGACCCTACCTCAAAAAACAAAGAAACAAAAAAAGATACCAATTAAATCACTGGTGGCCTGAGGGCCAGACCTGGTATGGCACCACTTGATTTTGGAAGAGGGGCCAGTGGGTACACCTGGTTTCGGGGCAATGGCAGCAACCTCAGTGACTGTGTCCTTCTGTGTTTTGAATAGCGAGTTTCCTCTGTGGCTACTCTCTGAAGGGTCTCTTTGAGAAGGTGACTGGAAAGGATGGCCCATTTAAGAATGACCCCCTCTGGGAGAGCATGCTCAACACCTCCACCCATGGGAGGCTTCTACGCAGGTTGGTCTGACATGCATAGGCTTCGGTCTCATAGATCACAGGCCTTAGTCAGGGATGCTCTCAGGACAGCCAAGCAGGATGCTGTACCTTGCTCTACCACAAGATCATCAGACATGAAAATTGATCATACAGAAGCGGAGTAAGCCAGGTGTGGTGGCACATGTCTTTAATCCCACACGGGAGGCAGAGGTAGGAGGATCGCTGTGAGTTCAAGGCCACTCTGAGACGACATAGTGAATTCTAGGTTGGCCTGGGCTAGAGTGAGACTCTACCTTGGAAAGTAAAACAAACAAAGCAGAATAAGAACTGAAGAGACAAAGGGGATGGGAGTGGCTTGGTTTTAGACACTTACCCAGTTTATGAGAGGCCTGAGTTGTATCCCTAGCACATGAACTGTGGAGAAGGCTGAGGTAGCTTGATGGTAGAACACTTGTGTAAGGCCTGGGTTCTTCTATCCCTAGCACTAGAACTGAGGAGAAAGCATCTGCTAAGAGCTCTTTCCGCAGACAAGGTTTTTGTTTACATCTTCAAGCTGGGGAGTTCTATCCTGGGTGTGGCTTGTCCCAAAGACCCAGTGCTTTTCCCTCTCACCCTCTTATATAGCTCTGGAGCAATCCACTACCTGATGCACGTCCCAGGAAAAGCTGGCCAAGACATACTCCTTGTGAGCTCAGAGGCCTGTGTATTGTTAGATGGGCAGGATCTGATGCCCAGGTGGACCCTTGGCACAACCCAAGTCCTGAGGTATGTGCAGTTCCTGTTGACCTCAAGTAGATGCAACCCAAGCCCCTCCCACAGGCTGACTGGAAGGGTGGGGGTTGGGTTGAAAGGACCTATGTGTTTCTATTATAGATCTCCTACCTGTCCTGCATCCCTAAATGGGCTTCTGAAACTTCTGATCACAAGCATTAGATACTCATCCTGAGCTCAGATGCCTTGTGGAGGTGCAGACACAGACACTGGGTGTTTTCTTACTGAGACCTTCTGAGCTCTTCTTTCCTACTCATTTCAGTAAACCCATCCTGGGGCGCTACAAACCAAACACATTGGCTGTGGTAATTGAAAATGGAACCAGCATTGATAGACAGGTGGGTTGGACTTCCTTTCATCTTGTCCGTGGTTGGGGACAAACAGGGAGCAGGTAGGCTGAACCCAAGGCTGCTGCCTTCAGAATGGGGAGATGAAGAGAGCAGTGGCCTTTGGGGTTGGCATGGCAGGGGGGATGCTTGCCTTTGCAGGCTAAGGTTGTCCTGGCACCTCCCTTCCCATCCCAGTGGTATCTCCTTCCTCAGATCCTGCTTCTGGACCTCAGCACTGGTGCTGTACTTTGGAGCCAACTCCTCCCAAGCCTCCCTGGGAGCCCACCATCTACCAGCTTGCCTACTGCAGACCACCGCTCAGCCTTCTTCTTCTGGGGCCTCCATGAGCTGATTAACACCAGTGAGATGGTATGGGACACATGCTCAAGGAACATGTGTTGGGAGCCAGACTCGTATGAGCCATCACAAGCCCAATGATGTCGAGTGAGAGTGAGAGTAGGTCTCGGGTGGTGGACACTGAAGAGAAAGTGTCCTGAGGAACTTTGGATGCAAGAGATAAGGGAAAACCTACAGTGGGGAGGGCAGGTACTGGTGAAACTAGGAAGGACCAGGTCCTGGTGAGAGGAGAGGCTGGCAGGTGGGCATGCTGGAGTGAGTTAGCCATCTGTGGGACATGAGTGGATCCTGGTGGATACAGCTCTAGGAGAGGTCACTCAGACAGCAGCATCTGCAGGTGACCTGAGCATGACCCAGATGGGGCTGTTGTTCAGCACAGTGGTTGTGGAAGGTTCATTGCTGTTCTCATTCCAGGAACCTCAAGACATACAGCAGAGCCTATACATGTTTCACCCCACCTTACCTGGCATCCTGCTAGAGCTGGCCAACGTGTCTGCAAACATTGTTACCTTTGACGGTGAGTATGGCCTCAGGTCATGAGCCAGGGCCTCAGCTCTGCTCTGGCTGGTCCTGGGTGGTACTGACTGCCTGTTTTCCACAGCTATCCTGTTTGAGCCAAGCCGCCATGCTGCCTATGTACTCCTGACAGGCCCCACAAGCTCAGACATGCCTGGCCTGGTCTCTGTGACCAAACACAAGGTCCGGGACCTTGTCTCGGGCAGCAGAGTGGTTCGCCTGGGTGAGGGCAGCCCAGACAGCGACCAGGCCATCAGGGACCGGTTCTCTCGGCTACGGTACCGGAGTGAGGCATAGGTGTTGATGTCATCAGCTGGCACACATGGAAAGACCCCACTGTGAAAACTAAGCTTCTTGGGAAGTCAGCCTGTCCTTGGTCTCCATGAGGACCCCACTCAGCCTCTGGTGACCATCTCACCTGGGAGTTACGGCTTTACTTGTTACACCAGGGTCATGGGGAATCCCCCCAGCATACCATGTCCTCCCTGAACCTTCACATGGTCTTAGTGTGTGGCAGGTCTTCCTTGGCTGTCCTTGAGCCAGCCTACACAGCTCAACTCTGCCTGAGGCTCCTTCATTCAGTGCCTACTCACCACCAGCTCCCCCTACTGGAGAAGCCATTGCTGTGGAAGCTGCTGTTCCCCAGTCCCTTCTGTGAAGTTCCACTTCCTGCCTGGCTCTGCCCTTTTCCATACTGTTCCCTAGGAGTCAATGAGTTCAAAGGGTGGCAGGCCTGGGGGCAGTCTGAGGGCTGTCTCTGGGACATGAGGCTTTGCAGCACCCCTCCCCAGCCTTTCCCAGACAGAGAGGAAGCATGTCTCCTGCAGGGTGAGCAACAAGGGCTCTGACAAGGTTGGCAGAATCCCATATTGGAACTCACAGGTGCACTTGGAGATTCATACAAAATTCAGTTTATGCCTTGCAGCATCAAACCTATCCCATAGGAGATCACTGGATGTGGCAAGCAACTCCCCTATCCCACTCTCTGGTGCTCACCCGATGCAGATCTCACCTTGTGCCTTGTTGCTCCTGCGGCCCAAGGTCAGTGGAGCAGCCTCACTTAGAGAGAGCCCCAAACTCTGTAGCCAAAGCAATCCCACAACCCTAGCCACCATGAAAAAACAACAATAAATGACTTACATTGACAGGAAAAGTCCCAGCAAGCCTGCTGCCTGTCTATTACTCCCAGCAAGCAGAATTATTTGCCAACCGGGCCTCCAGGTCATTGGACAGCTGGGGAGGTATGTCTTCCTCACAGACCTGCCAGGTAGGAATAGGCTCAGTCTTAACATGGCCTCCAGGGGGCTTCCCAGGATAGAAACTATTGTTCCACTGGCACACACCCAACCCTCAGCTTTGCACCTCCATGGGCCAGCATGAAGTGCAATGGAGGGGTCATGTAACTGCAGGCACAACCTGTTGCAGTTTCTCCTTGGGGAAGCCTGGAGTCATGATGAAGTGGAGGCTGAGTGGCTGAATGGAACCCAGCACACATGGTCCTGAGTAGGAGGGACTATGGAGCAGTTGCTTATGTGAAGATGGCCATGGGGTGGGGAGACAGTCTTCTCCCAGGTGGCCTTCTACTGCCTACTGCACACAACAGAGCACACAGTTCAAGGACAGCCATACAGGGAACCCAGAGGAAGTCTGAGTTGGTGTGGAAGGGCCCCACTTTAGGCCACCTAGTGACTAATGAAGATAGGACCTGTTTACAGGCATTAGGGGCCAAGTAGAATGTCCCCTTAAGCAGAAGCCTGTCTGGTTTCTTGGGGTCTAATTTGTGCCATGTCCTCTGCCACAGTTACAGCTGGGCACAATGGAGGCCAGGCATCAGCCACCTAGGCCACCTTTTATTCCAGAGCCAGGCCCTTAACTTTCTCCTCCTGGCCTCATCACGCATCACACATACCACATGTTCACAGCACCCATGTTACATGCCACCAAGTACTTTTGCCCCCCACCACATAAGCACACAGGCTCCGAGCTGGACTCACAACAGGATGTTTTATTTCTGAAGTTGGGGGGGATGGTGAACAGCCTTGCAGTTGGGGTACATGGCAGAAGGATCAGGCATCCTGTATCCTGTGTCAGGGAACAGGGGGCACTTGGAGGGGAGCAGTGCCAGCAGCACAGATAATGGCTTGAGCAGGAGAAATGGACACTGGCTCTGCCACTCTAGCAAAAGCATGCCCTGAGGAGGTAGGGGCAGTGACGGGGTCACCTTCATACAGCTCTGATGAATCCAGGCTCTATGGGAACGGCTCCATGCCCAATAATGAGTGTGGTGCCTGTAGACAGGGTATGCTGCGTCAAAAGCCTGGGCAGAATTAGGGTCACTAGGCAATGGTGGGGTTTCCCCTGGATAGAATAGCACACCTGGGGAAGCGCTTCATCTCTGCAGCACATGACAATGCCTGTGTGTCACTGTCTGACTTAACGTTCTAGATGTGGGATGGGCACTCTGGAAGCTCTCAGGGTGTCAGGAACTATGAAGGGCCTTGACTTCACCTTTCTTCCAGGAAAAGCACCCCCACCCCCATGGTCTGGCTTGGCCTCTTCTGGGCAGGAAGGACTTGTTCCACTAGAGGCTCAGAGACCCTACAGCAAGGCTGGGCATGGGGGACACAAGTGCTGGGGAACCATGTCAGGAGAGCATGACCTTGAAGTCACGCAGGATGTTGGGCAGTAGGTGGGAGGTGATGAGCCTCTTGGTCATCATGTGCAGGACTGTTGGCTGCTGTGGGCTCCCCAGGGGTGAGCTGAAGAGCTGGACTGGGGCTTGAGTGTAGAGGCTTCCACAAGAACTGGAACGCTCTGGGGACAAGAGGGGGCTGAAGGCAGGTGGCTCGACAGCCCTGTGTCCTCCCTGTGGAGCTGTCCTTGCTCAGTGGACATAGAGCCCTGGCTAGGCTCACCGGCGCTTGGTCTCCAGTGGGATTACCGCCTCTGCCAGCAGGCCCTTGTACATACTGGACTTCAGGAACCTTGGGTAGGAGTCCTGCAAAAGACAGTGTCCAGGAGCTGGGAGACAGGTCCGTGAGTGGAGTGCTTGCTGTACAAGCATAGGGGCCTGAGTTCAGATTCCCAGTATCCATGGAAATGCTGGCCGTGGCCGCCTGTAATCCCAGCACTGGGGAAGTAGGCACAGGAGGGCTTGCTGGCTAGCTAGTCTAGCTGGATTGGTGAGCTCTAGGTTTAGGAAGAGACCCTGTCCAGAAAATAAGGTGGAAACAATTGAGGAAGACACCTGAATAAAACTCTGGTCTCCACATGCACCCCCTCTCAACACATAGAAGAAAGAGCAGCCAGCCCTGACCTCACTCCTCATCGCTTAGTCAGGTTCAGCTGGTGTTATCTGCCCAAACCCAGAGAGACCCATCCAGTGAGGTCTCCAGATAGTAAAAACTGGCCAAGAGTCATAATGCCCATGCGTGGAGGGCTGGCATGAGGTACCAGAGTACAGAGGGTGGATAAGGTTATGGAGTATGTGTCTGTGCAGCATGTGTGGGCTAGGCGGCCCTCCTTGTAACTTCAACACTGCAGAGACAGAGGGAGGAGCACCACCCACCCACCAGGAGGTCAGCCTGGGCCTAGAGAGTTTGAGTTTAGTCTGAAGTATAGAATGAGACCCTGTCTCAATAAGGGGCTGAAGAGATGGCTCAGCGATTAAGGCATTTGCCTGCAAAGCAGAAGGACCCAAGTTCACCCACGTAAAGCCAGATGCACAAAGTGGCCCATGTGTCTGGAGTTCCTTTGCAGTAGTTGGAGGCCCTGGTGCATCCATTCTCTCTATCTGCCTTTCTCTCTCTCTCTCCTCAAATAAAGTATTTTTTTAAAAAGGATAAGCCTGGCATGGTGATATACACCTTTAATCCCATCACTTAGGAGGCAGAGGTAGGAGGATCACTGTGAGTTCAATACCACCTGAGACTACATAGTGAATTCGAGGTCAGCCTGGGCTAGAGTGAGACTCTACCTGGGGTGGGGGGAAGGGTTGGGTTAGGAGATGGCTCATTGGCTAAAGACACTTGCTTGCAAAGCCTGCTGGTCTAGGTTCAGTTCTCCAGCACCCATGTAAAGCTGAATGCAAAATGTCATACATGTAGCATGCATGTGCCCCTCACCCCGGCAAATAATACCTAAACCTCACTCACTGACCACCCTGGAAAGGCACTAGGGGTCCAGCTCATTATTTGAGAATTAGTAAATGGGGAAGAAATCAAGCTTTGACTCCGTGTGTGATGTGTGCCACTGAAGACCAGAGCATTTGATGGTCCCGGCCAAGAGACAGCAGGCAGCCAGGACAGTGACTTGGCAGAGGTGGTGCTCAGCTCCTGAACAAACCTTTGAAGTCATAGGTAAGGGAGCTGGAGGTGCCCTGGCTGTGCCCACCTTCTTCATGAGCATGTAGATGTGCAACTGTGCGGCATCCAGAACATAGCGATGCGGCTGCTGCAGCCCCTCTAGAGTCTGCTCCATTGTGCGGCTGTCAATGTTGACCCAGCGGGCAGCTCCGGGGGCCAGGAACTGTCTGGGATAGAGGCATTGCTGACCGGGCCTAGGCTGGGCCTCCTGAGCAGTGGCCAACCAGAGCCCACCCTGACACTTACTGATACACGGTATCCGCCAGGATGGGGATCTGGGACTGCCCACCAAAGCGCAGCTCCTCACACGCCTCCCAGAAGCTGAGGTTTTCCGCTGGGGACCAGGCAGCATCCAGGGGTGGGAGTAGGGTCCAGACAGTGGCCTCCCTCCCTGGGGGAACCCAGACCAGGGACATGTGCTCACCACTGAACTCCTTCTGGAGGAAGTCCATGAAGTTTGCCCGCCCCATGGGGTCATCTAGCAGCTCCCGGAAGCTGAAGCCCCATCGCTCCACACGGAGCTTTGTGGGTGCATCCACTCTGGGAGGAGAAGATGGAGGCAGGGGAGTAGGCTGCTGGCCCCACCACCAGCTGCCAGGCTGGGAGCACTCCATAATGCCACCACGCCCCCAGGGCTCACATGGGTGCATTCATGGCCCAGTAGGCCACGTCATCCGAGATCCAGGGGTTGCTGGGCAGGCACCCTGACATGACAGGGTCATGTGGACCACGCTGGCTGCTGAAATTCATGTGCCTGGAGGGTGCCAAGGGCCAGTGCAGAGAGCCTCAGGGAGGAGAGACTCCAGAAAGGGTCAGGGTTGGCAGGGATGGGGGTATCTCTTGCTGCCCCCCACTCACGCCTCAAGGCAGATAGAAGATTTCACCCGGTTCCTGCCCAGTGCCTTCCTGAAGCATTCAATCTAGGACATCAGAGATGAGTTGGGACTTAGGCTGGGAAGCTCGCACCCCTAGGATCTACTTTGCACCCCATGACCTACCTCGCGCTTATAGAAATCCGAGTTCTGAATCTAGAAGGACACAAGTGGCTTCAGTTACAAAGCATGTCTTCTGGGAGGGGTCTTGGAAGTTCCCCTGCCCTACAAGATTGAGCTTGTGCCCCATCAGAATGGATCACATTTCCAGTCCAACTCTTAAGAGTCTCCTCTCCCTGAGAGCATTTAATCCAGACCTAGATGTCTCCTTAGCGCAGCAGCCCAGGCAAGCCTAGAGCTCATTACATAGCTGAGGATGACTTTGAATTGATTCTCCTGCCTCCACCTTCCAAGTGCGGCCACTTAAAGTATTTTTTAAAAATTTATTTTCGTTCCAGGCGTGGTGGCGCATGCCTTTAATCCCAACCCTCAGGAGGCAGAGGTAGGAGGATCACTGTGAGTTCAAGGCCACCCTGAGATTACATAGTGAACTCCAGGTCAGCCTGGGCTAGAGCAAGACCCTACCCTGAAAAACCAAAAAAGAAAAAAAATTCACTTGCGTATATACAGATGCACCAGGGTCTCTTGCCACTGCAAATGAACTCCAGGCACACGCACTGCTTTGCGCCTAGCTTTAGGTGGGTACTGTGGAATCAAAGCAAATGCCTTTGACTGCTTTGCCAGCTCTCAAGCCCTGTTTTTTTAATCCCAAATGCTGGGATTAAATGTGCCACAATGCCTGGCTTTAAAAAATATATATTTATTTGAGAGAAGTAGGCAGAGAGAGAAAGAAAGAACGAATTACCAGGCATACCAGGGCCTCCTGCTGCTGCAGAAATGTACCCACTTTGTGCATCTGGCTCTACATGGGTACTGGGGAATTGAACACAGGCTTTGCCAGCAAGTGCCTTTAACTGCTGAGCCATCTCTCCAGCCCACCAGCCCTGTTCTGTTTTTTTTTTTTTTTTTCGAGGTAGGGTCTCACTCTAGCCCAGGCTGACCTGGAATTCACTATGTAGTCTCAGGGTGGCCTCAAACTCACAGCATCCTCCTACCTCTGCCTCCCGAGTGCTGGGATTAAAGGCGTGTGCCACTACGCCTGGCAGTACATTTTAAAATGTACTTCGAGATCCTACACTGGGGAACCAGGCTTAACTCAGAGCCTCATGTATTCCTTTCAAGTGTCTCCTCATATAGAAACTGGGCACAGGAGAATAGCAGACCATTAACTCCACAACCCTACTAACTGCCTTCACATGCAAAAAGTCAAGGGGCTGAAAAGTGATGCTCCATCAGTGAGACAACAGGACTCTGGGTGAGATAACTGAGCGAAGGGCTGTGGAGGTTATCAGAAGCCTCAGGTGGAGATGTCTGTGACTCGGGTCCCCCAGGCCACAGCCCTGCTTGTCACCCCTTCACTCCCCCATCTCCCTGGGAACTCTGATGCTGGAGGAAGAGCCTCCCTGCTCACTGTCCCCCCTCCCCTGCCTCTCCACTTACTTGCATTCAGGCCGGCATGTGCAAGGGAGAGAGGATGAGAATTAGCAGGAGGGATGAGGGTAAAAGGGGCCTGAAAATTGGAGCACAGCAGGGATCATGGAGTGGCTACATCTGGTGTGTTTAGCTGGCTCCCAGGATGGACAGATGGGTGGATGGGAAGTCCAAAGAGCCCCCCCAGAGCGTGGAGTGGGTAAGGACGTGTGTCAGGGGAGGGCTGGGGCCAAGCATGCAGGCACTCACCATTTGCACTCGACTGGAGGTGTAGGAGCCCCTTTCTGGACCCTGCTCCAGAACATTAGGGACTCCAGGCTGCAGAAGAGTGAGATGGGGGTGCTACAGACCCAAGACTCCACTGTTATTTTATATTTTTATTTTTACAGGTAGGGTCTTTGCTCTAGCCCAGCCAATACTCCACTCCCCCCCCCCTTTTTTTTTTTTTTTTTTTTGGTTTTTCGAGGTAGGGTCTCACTCTAGTCCAGGCTGACCTGGAATTCACTATGTAGTCTCAGGGTGGCCTCGAACTCATGGCGATCCTCCTACCTCTGCCTCCCGAGTACTGGGATTAAAGGCGTGCACCACCACGCCCGACTCCCCCCTTTACATTTATTTTCTGAGGTTGGGTCTCTAGCCCAGGCTGACCTAACTCTATAGTTCCAAGCTGGCCTCAAACTCAAAGATCTTCCTACCTCTGCCACCCAAAGCCTGCACCACCACATTCGGCTTACTCCACTTTCTGATGACACACCAAGAAACTTTGGGTGGTTCCCCAGATAGTAGGTAGACCTCAAGTCGCATGCCAGTTCACGTTCAGTTTCCCAGGCAGCAGCCCCCCCAGATTCAATCCTCTTCTGCTGCAGGTGAGCCTAGTCCCCACCTTGCCTTCCCCTGAGACCCTCAGGCCTGTATTAGTGTCCCTTAAACCCAGACAGAGGCTGGCTGGTCTGGGAGTGGAGGTAGCCTCAGACCTGACCATATATCACTTCTACTTTCTCAACTGAGGTACAAAACAACTGTCACCCACCCAGACCTTAAAATGCACGTCCTTTCCACAGGCTCAGCTAGGAAGAACTTTCCAGGGAAGTACACACATGGCTTCTGTTGTCGAGAGAAACCCTTCCACCCTCAACGCATCAGGGTTGAGGCTTACTGGGGGCCTGTTCACCAGCCAATATGTCTGCTCTTGGCACGAAATGACCATCCTGTCTCCCTTCCGGCGCTGCTTAGCTGCCCTGGGAGGAACAGGCAGAAGTGGGAAGAGTCTGAGTCCACTACAGCACTCCCCCACTCAGGTCAAGGCCCAAACAGGCAGTAGGGCCTGGGGAGTGCTGTGCATGGTCTCAGGGCCTCCTGAACACCCTGGGCCCCAGGGTCTGCTGGACTTGGGAAAGCCGAGTCTCACCGCAGCTGCTCGCGAGCCTGCATCACCACCAGATCCCAGGAGTGGTTGATTTTCTTGTGCAGCTGGGCATACTGGTCCTGGGGGATGGAAAGGTCTCAGCTCTGAGACATAGACTATCAGGGATCCTGCAGGGTGTGAGGGGGGGAGGTGTCCCCTGGCATGTGACCTGGGGCCAGCTTGTTCCTTGGGGTACTGTGCAGGCACTACCTCCCCCTTCTAGGTATACCCTGAGCCCCCCGCAGGGTGGGGTGTGGGCCTCTCCAGTAAGACTGTGTACATTGTGAGTAGGGGTGTGTGCATTATCTTGGGGTCTGGGCTGGGCATCACTGGATTTAGTCTGGGGAATCTCACTTTTTCGTAGTCCATCAGGGCCCCCTGTTTTTGGATGTTCTTCTTGGCCAAGTAGATGGCTGCAGGGACAGGAACAGGCCAAAGAGGAGCAGGCACTACCCAAACCCGGTGGACTTGTCCTGGGGTCACCAGTTCCCAGACTGGCCATACACCCACCCCACTCACCATAGTCCAGCTCTGAAGCTGGCCACAGGGTGCTTGTCCAGAAGTAAGGTGTCTTGTGTGGCACAGGGAGAAGGGTGTCTAGGATCAGCCTTCCCTACCCTAGGGATCCCCCACCCTCTCGGCTCCCTTTAAGGAGACATCTCAGTAGAAGCTCCCTCTCTCTCCTGGAAGCCCAGCTGACACTGCGACTGAGGCCATTTGCCTCCCTGACCCACTGCCCTAAACAACCTCTGCAGGATGGGCATGATAATCCGAGGATGTCACAGTCCGTGTTTAGGGTATTCTGGGCCTCTGTCTTGGGGGGTGGGGGCGGGAAGGGAGCTCCACTTGCGATGCAGGGGTCCTGTCCCCATGAACAGAAGAGATTCTTCAGAGGTGAGGCTCGCAGCAAAATGTTCCATAGACATGGCCCTTTGTTGGAGTTTGCTGTGGCCCGGTCAGGACGCAGCTTCCCCCCCACCCCCCACCCCGGTCCTCCCAATCCAGGTCTCACGGGGAGGGAGGGAGGCGGGAACCACCAGCCCAGTGACGTCACCGCGTCCCGCCCCAACCCCATCCAACTGCCTTCCTGAGAATCCCCCTCCCGGTCCCCAGCAGGGCGGGAGGGGTGCTCCCCGCTCCCCCGAGCCTGACCTGGAACCTGTAGGGCGTCTCGTCGGGCAGGAGCGCCAGGCGGCGGGGCTCGCGCAGCGGGTAGACGTAGCCGTGCAGGGCCAGGAGCGAGCCCAGGTGCCGGGCCTCTGCGGGAGGCGGGCGTCAGCGCCCGCTCGCTCCCGGCGCCCCCCGCCGCCCGCCCCGGGGCGCCTCGCACCCTCGGCGGGGACGCGGAGCTCCTGCGCCAGCCACTCCACCACGTCGCTGCCTGCACGGGAGGGGCGGGTTGGGCGGCGGCCGCGGCGGCCGCTCCCCCGCGGGTCTGGGAGCCTCACCGGCCACCGCGTGGGGGATGACGGTGATGAGCAGACGCTGGCTCCGCATCTTCACGCCGCGGTCGGGGTCCTGCATGCTCAGCACCAGCCGCTCCATCTGCGGTGGGCGGTCGATGGCTGAGCGCCCCCGGCCCCCCGCGGCCCCCACGCGCCTCTTTCCTGCCCCCGCCCGGCTCACCTTGCTGAGGTGCGGCCGCTGCGCGCGGGGGCGCTCTCCGCGGGATGGGCCGCCCCGAGCCGCGGCCATGGCTCACCTGGCTGCGCGCGGGGGCGGAGGCCCTCCCGGCCGGCGGAGGGGACAGCTGCCGGGGGCGGGGCCTGGCGGCTTGCCTCCGGCCGGGAAGGCTGCTGGGAGCAGCAGGTGCGGGGGCTTTGCTCGGTGAGGTGCCACGTGCAGGTGTGACCTAGACCTCATCACACAGCGTCATCGACCCACTGAGAGGCAGGAACGGAGCCTTGGTTCTTCTCTGCGGATAAAGCCCCCTTCCTTCTCCCCCCTAACTCAGTGCTGGGGTCCAGCAGAAAGGGGTTGACTTTGGGCAAGAAACTTCCAACATGGTATTTGAGTTCATTCCCACTGGAGCAGGGAGGCCCCAGGGGGCTTTTCTAGACCGAGTACATCCCCTTGTGTCCCAGAATTTTTTCTTTCTTTCTTTTTTTGTTTGTTTTTCGAGGTAGGGTCTTGCTCTAGCTCAGGCTGACCTGGACCTCACTCTGTAGTCTCCGGGTGGCCTTGAACTCACAGCAATTCTCCTACCTCTGCCTCCTGAGTGCTGAGATCAAAGGTGTGCACCACCATGCCCGGCACAGAATTTTTTTTCTTTCTTTCATTTTATTTATTTATTTATTTTTGGCAGAGGGTCTCACTGTAGCCCAGGCTGACCTGGAATTCACTATGTAGTCTCAGGGTGGCCTCAAATTCACAACAATCGCCGGGCGTGGTGGCGCAC
>PVHP010034177.1:0-19176 GCA_004024765.1 Zapus hudsonius
GCTTCCAGGTCTGGTGGAGGGTGGGAGGGGACACTCAGCATCCTGGTCCAGAGAAGGGCTCTGGGCTTCCACCTCCCACTGGACTCCCTGCTCTTTGGCTGCTTCTGACTCCCTGGGAGCCCTGGAAATCCTGTGATGACTAGGCCTGTGTCAGAGAGAGAGTAAGCTGACCGCCAGCCTGGCAGGTGGCCAGAGCCCAGAGCTTACTGGGGAGGAGCCTAAACAAGGCACCTGGTGGGCAGCTGTGCCCCTGAATCTTCCAGTGGAACATCATGGAATCCCTTCTGCTGGGTATTAGCCAGCGCTCACATGGGCTCCCGGGACCCCAGGAAAGTAGCTATCACACAGAAGGCTGCATGAGCCCATTTTAAGGGATCTTTTTAGCTCCTATCATCAGAGACTCCATGATTATGATTCCAGTGTGGAGTTCTCTCTATGGAAGACGTGTGGGTATTTCTTGCTCAGCACCCACTCTGCTCCCTCTCTAGGGGCACCCTATTATCCTTCAGGAAATCACTCCCCCACCATCAGTCCATGTGATTTTTTTAGGGGGGGGCGGGGAGGAGGAAAAATGACCTTGACTTTCCATTCTCCAGCTCCAGGACAAGCAGGTATGAGTGCCAGGCCCAGCCTATCAGCAGATTCCTTCCTCTGCTGGATGCAGTGAGACCCAATCCAAGGAATTTTACTTGAACTCTTGGGAGAAGCAAAATTGCCAGTATTTGCCTCCATGCACATGAGGGCGTGCTGGAGGCCATCTGTCCCTGTCCTGGGAGGATGTGCCCAGGAATGAAGCCAACACAGAAATACAGCACAGAGGGTGGATCAAAAACTGATGGCAAGAAAACGGGAAGATCAGAAGTTCAAAGTCATTTTCAACTACCTAGAGAGTTTAAGGCCACCTTGGAGGGAGGGAGAGAGAGAGAACAGCATGAGTGCACCAGGTGTGGTGGCACATTCCAATAATTTCAGAACTCAGGAGGTTGAGACAGAACAATCGTGCATTTGAGGCCAGCCTGGGCTACATAAGCATAATCCAGGTCAGCCTAAACTATAGGACCCTGACTCAAAAGAGAAGAGGTGCCGGGTGTGGTGGCACACGCCTTTAATCCCAGCAGAGGTAGGAGGATCTCCATGAGTTCAAGGCCACCCTGAGACTACATAGTGAATTCCAGGTCAGCCTGGGCTAGAGCGAGACCCTACCTCAAACACCCCCCCCAAAAAAAAAGAAGGGGTCGGGCTGAGGAGCCTGGAGGACTGAGAGGGCCTGATTTGCTTTGAGTCCCCAGCACCCATGTAAGCGGCTGAGCTTGACACAGGCCTGTAACCCCAGTCCTGTGGGAGGCAGAGACCTGAAGACCACTGGTGAAGATCAGTGGTGAGCCAGTTTGAAGGAGAATGAGAAACTCAGTCTCTAGAAAACAATGGACTCATGCCGGGCGTGGTGGTGCACTCCTTTAATCCCAGCACCAGGGAGGCAGAGGTAGGAGGATCGCCACGAGTTCGAGGCCACCCTGAGACTACATAGTGAATTCCAGGTCAGCCTGGACTAGAGTGAGACCCTACCTCGAAAAAAAATAAATAAAAATAAATAAAAATAAACAAGATTTTAAAAAAAAGAAAACAATGGACTCTGGTCTCACAACACACATAAAATACACACCACACACACATGAAAGAGGGGCTGGGAACCAAGGCTTGATGAAAGGGTATGAGTTTAAGGATCCTGGTCAAAGGATGCTATAGTCAGTGTCTAATTATTCTGAGACTTTTCCTTGATTCCCCCCCCCACACACACACACAGGGACCTGGAATTCACTATGAAGTTTCAGGGTGGCCTCCAACACACAGTGATCCTCCTCCCTCTGCCTGTAGAGTGCTGGGATTAAAGGCATGCACCACCACACCCGGTTGAATTCTGAATTCTGAGACTTTTCAGTGAAGGACTTCTGAACGCTCTTATGGGCCATAAACATGACTTTGAGCAGAAGACATTTGAGTTGCTTTTTCCCATTGTGATGCTAGGAAAGAAACCAAGGTCTTGCACCTATTAAGTGAGTATTCTACCCCCCAGGCCCAAGTTCCTGAAATCTTTTATTGCCTAAAAGCAGAGCCTCCCAAAAGAACTTGAAAAGCCATGGAGCTTCTGTTAAGAGCCATCAGAAAAGCCTGGCTTTCATTACTAGAGACTGGAAATCACCACACCCAAACAATCATGAAATTACCCTGACTCCTACCTGGTCTCCTAAGGGCCCACTTATCTTTAGTAAAGTAAAAGTCACTCGTTTTCCTTTTTTCCACCCCTTCCTCTACTAAAATGGTACTATAAAGCTGGGCATGCTGGCTTCCTCCTGTAATCCCAGCCATCAGGAAGCTGAGGTAAGAGGATTACCATGAGTTCTAGCCAAGACCAGCCTAGGCTACAGAGAAGAGTGAGTTTCAGGTCAGGCTGGTCTAGAATGAGACCCTGCCTTTCAAAACAAGATGGTATATGAACCCCAAGTCCCCAAAATATAACTATCCTCTTTTTTATTGCTGGGATTGAACTGAGGATCTCATTCATAGTAGGAAAGCATTCTACCACTAAGCTATATCCCTAGATCCTACCTAGTGTTTGAGTCACGTTTTTGTATGAATTTCTGTGGACCCGTAGTTAAGTTTTTTATTTTTTACCCTTTCTAATCTGTTTTGTGTCGATTTAATTTCTACATCTCAAAACACTAAACATAAGAGGGTATAGGCAAAAATTTTCTTCCCTCAGCAAGCAAGTGCCTTTAACCTCTAAGTCATCTCTCCAGCTCCTTAGTGATATGATCAAGAACCTTCCTTCTAACCTGGCCTGATGGTACACACTTTTAATCCCAGCACTCCAGAGGCAGAGGTAGGAGGATAACTGTGAGTTCGAGGCCACCCTGAGACTCCACAGTGAATAGTCAGCCTGGGCTAGAGCGAGGCCCTACTTGGAGAAGAACAAAAAAACCTCCCTTCTGACAATTAGCTACTATGACTGCAACATTCCAAACAAACTATAATTTTCTCTATGACTTACTAGGCAGGAAATTCTACCTCTTGTTTCTTCAGGGGAGAAAGAAGCCAGCAATGACCTGGGCCCCTTAAAGTCTGGCTTGGGTTGCCTGACTTTATAAGGGCTTTGCCTAGCAAACCTCAGGAATCCTACCGGCATTCCTTCTGCCCTGGTGTCTGTCTGCCTCCCAAAACCTTCGAGGGAGACGCCCTCATAAAAAAATTAAACATATTTATTTATTTATTGCAAACAGAGAGAGGAAGAAAGAAAGAGCTGTGGTACCAGGGACTCCTGCCACTATGCCACTGTGTGCATCTGGCTTTAAGTGGGCTCTGGGGATTTGAACTCAGGTCATTAGCTCTGCAAGCAAGCGCTGTCTCTCCAGCCCCCCCTAGCAGTGTCCCTACTCAGTCATTTGCCAGTCCAACACATATTTCTGGAGGATAAGATGCAGGTGCTTTGGTTTGCTGTGTGGTGCTGTGGGTGAACCGGGGTTTCTCATGTGCCAGGTAAGTGCACTACCTTGGAGGCACAGGGGAAGCTCTTATTCTCTGACATCTTAAGATTCAGTGAGGAAGGGCTGGAGAGATTGCTCAGCGGTTAAGGCACTTGCCTCTAGTGCCTAAGGCCCCCGGGGTTCAATTCCCCAGGACCCACATAAACCAGACCCACAAGGTGGTAGCCCTGGTTCTCTCTCTCTCTCTCTCTCTCTCTCTCTCTCTCTCTCTCTCTCTCTCTCTCTCTGCTTGAAATGAATAAATATAAAAAAAAAGATTCAGTGAGGAAAACAGACCCATCAAAAGAACTTCAGCTGGGTGTGGTTGTTCATGCCTGTAATCCCAGCACTTGGGAGGTAGAGGCAGGAGGATTAGGAGTTCAAGGCCAAGGTCGACTATGTGTCAAGTTTGGAGGCCAGCCTCGGCTATATGAGACACTCTGGACATGGTATCATTCACATGGAGTGCCAGCATTCGGGAGGCAGAGACAGGATTGCCACATGTCTGAGGCTAGCCTGGTTTACATAGCTAGCCAGGGCTATAGTGGAAGAAAAAAAAATGTCATGAGAATGAAATTATAGTGTGTGATAGTTTCAGGCGAGTTTACAGATTCCAGGCCTGAAGCCCTCTCCCCTTGAGTGGAAGGTGTCTAGCTAGCTCAAACCTAAATGCTAAAACTGATTGGTCAGGCATAGACCAATCAGCTGTCTCTCTGACTTACCTGGAGGAGGTTTTAAAAAGTCACTGAAACAAAGTGGCTCAGCCTCTTTTTTTTTTTCCCCTCCACATGGCTCCTTAGAAGGACTTCTGAATTTCCAGGCCTTCCCTTACCCCTGCCTAATGGCCAGGGTGTGGGGGACTCAAGATCTTCCCACATGAACCTTTGTCCTTATGGTGGGAGCCCTCTGCTATCTTTCCTTCTGCTTGTTTGGCTGAACAGCATAGATTTTGACTAAAACCTCTCCCACGTGTTCTCTCCACACTGGTGGCTGGAGATCTCTGTAACTTCCCGTTTTCCTTTAAATAAAGTCTGCCACTACAACCTTATCCTCTGGTGGTCTACAATTTTAATTCTATTTTTTTGGTTTTTCGAGGTAGGGTCTTGCTATAGCCCAGGCTGACCTGGAATTCACTCTGTAGTCTCAGGGAGGCCTTGAACTCACGGCGATCCTCCTATCTCTGCCTCCCGAGTGCTGGGATTAAAGGCGTGCGCCATCACGCCCGGCTACAATTTTATTTTATTTATTTTATTTTAAAAAATATTTTATTTATTCATTTTCAAGGAGAGAGAGAGAGAGAGAGAGAGAGAGAGAGAGCACACCAGGGCCACCACCTTGTGTGTCTGGCTTATGTGGGTCCTGGGGAATTGAACCTGAGGCCTTAGGCACTGGAGGCAAGTGCCTTTAACCTCTGAGCCATTTCTCCAGCCCCCGGCTACAATTTTAATTCTTTAACTTTATAGACAAGAATTCGGGTACTCCTTAAGTTCTGAGGTGCATTGGAATTTTCTGGGTGTTATCTAAATTCTAATCCCCAGCTCCACCAGTCAAGCAGGCTGCGGTGATGGCACAGTGGTTGAAGCTGGTTGCATGCAAAATCTGCCAGCCTGGGATTCCCCAGTGCCCACATAAAGCCAGATATGCAAAGTGTTGCAAGCACTTGGGGGTCATTTGCAGTGGCAAAAGGCCCTGGCACACCCATACTTTCTCTCTCAAATACATAAATACATTTTGTTTTGTTTTGTTCCAGGTAGGGTCTCTCTCTAGCTCAGGCTGCCCTGGAAATCACTAAGTAGTCCCGGGATGGCCTCAAACTCCTCCTACCTGGGCCTTCCAAGTGCTGGGATTAAAAGTGTGGTTCCTAAAAGTATTTTTAAAAAGAAACAAGGGGCTGGAGAGATGGCACAGTACCCACTAAGGCCAGATGCATAGAGGGGCATGCATCTGGAGGGAGTTCATTTGCTTTAGCAAGAGGCCCTGTGTACCCATTCTCTCTGCCTCTTTCTTTCTCTCTGCTTGCAAATAAATAAAACAGTTTGAAAAGCAAAAACTTGGGGCTGGAAAGATGGCTCAGTTCTTGAAGGTGCTTGCAATGGCTGCAAAGCCTTCTGGTCCGCACAAAAAGCCAGATGTACAACCTGGTGCATGGGTCTGGAATTCATTTACAGTGGCAAGAAGCCCTGGCATACCCATACTCTCTCCTGTCTCTCAAACAAATAAAAATATTTATAAAATAAAATAAAGCTGGGTGTGGTGGCACATTTCTTTAATCTCAGAGGTAGGAGGATCACTGTGAGTTTGAGGCCAGCCTAGAACTACAGAGTGAGCTCCAGGTCAGCCTGGACTAGAGCGAGACTCTACCTTGAAAACAAACAAACAAACAAACAAAAAATATATATACATATATATTGGGGTTTTTTTTGCACATTTTTATTGTCCATAATAAGTTACAATATTTAGTGGGCTATATTGGTTTTTTGAGGTAGGGTCTCGCTCTAGCCCAGGCTGACCTGGAACTCACTCTGTAGTCTCAGGGTGGCCTCGAACTCACAGCTATCCTCCTACCTCTGCCTCCGATTGCTGGGATTAAAGGCATGTGCCACCAATATTTTTAAAAGGATGTACAGTTCTGGCATAAACGAGTACAGAGAAGATGCCACTGGGTCCAAAGGTAGCAAGAAGCTAACAGCTTCCTGTAAGAAGAGACCTCCAGCTAGACAGATGACAGTGACAGACAGGAGCTTGCAGGCAGGAGGTGCCAAATGCCAGGATGCCAGAAGACAGCCGAGGACCTGGCAGGGGTGAAGTTGGTCTGCACTTAAGACCAGCTGCTGGCGGGGTCCAGGCCACACAGACCTTTCCCTGTCGGAAAGGACTAGATGCTGGTCAAGGCAGGGCTCAGCAATACACAGGAAAGCTGCAGTTTTCTCTCCCACTTTGGAAATCCTCTTCCATGTGTCCTTGAACTTTGTGTGACCTGTGAGGATGGAAAGCTACTGTGGGTGACGATGGGTAAACGTAGACACTTGGAGGGTCAGATTCCCCAGGACCCAAGTAAAGACAGGTGCAGAAAGTAGTGCTTACATCTGAGTTTGTTTGCAGTGGCTGTAGGCCCTGGTGTGTATGTTCTCTCTCTTTTCCTTCCTTTCTCTTTCTTTCTTTCTTCTTGATTCCTTTCCTTTCTAGATAAGGGAAAGGATATTTAGCCCAGTTTGAGTTGGCCTCAAACTCACAGCAATGCTCCTACCTCAACTTCCCCAGTGAGATGACAGGCTGCAAGCCTGGCACCCAGCTTATTTATTTTTAAATGTTTTCTTTCTCCTTTTAAAATTCATTTCTTTTTAAATTCATTTTCAAGGAGAGAGAGAGAGAGAGAGAGAGAGAGAGAGAGAGAGAGAGAGAGAGAGAGAGAGAGAGAGAGAGAGCGCACCAGGGCCACCACCTTGTGGGTCTGGCTTATGTGGGTCCTGGGGAATTGAACCCCGGGGCCTTAGGCACTGGAGGCAAGTGCCTTAAGCGCTGAGCCATCTCTCCAGCCCAGCTTTCCTGCTTTTATATGGTTTCTCTTAGGTAGTTGTTACATCTCTCCTCTCCCCTTTCTTTTCCAGACCACTCTTTCTTTCTCTCTGGGCTAAGGAACTGGCTTCTGGCTGTGTGGGGCTTCCTAGTATTCAGGGCTGGGCTGGGGGTGAGAGACATGGGCTTAGACAGGCCAGTGAACAGAGAGCTTCAGGACACCAAGGAGGGCCCTGCTTGCAGAACCAGTTTGATCCGGATCATCTGCTCAGCAGTCAGGCTGACCTAAGTTGAATTCCATCTCTTCAGCTATGTGACCTCGGAAAGGTCACTTTTATCTTCCTGAGTTTCTGTTCCCTTGTCTACATTACCAAGACAATAATAGAATAGCAGAGCTCTGTCTCTCTCTGAGATGTTTTTTTTCCCCCTTTGGTTTTTCGAGGTAGGGTCTCAATTTAGTCCAGGCTGACCTGGAATTCACTATGTAGTCTCAAGGTGGCCTTGAACTCATGGTGATCCTCCTACCTCTGCCTCCCGAGTGCTGGGATTAAAGGCGTGTGCCACCACGCCCGGCTTGAGATGTTTTTTAAAAAATGTTTTATTTATGAGAAAGAGGGAAGGGGGGAGAGAGAGAGAGAGAGAGAGAGAGAGAGAGAGAGAGAGAGAGAGAGAGAGAGAGAGAGAGAGAGCATGGGCACATCAGGGCCTCCAGCCACTGCAAACAAACTCCAGAGGCATGCGCCACCTTGTGCATCTGGCTTTATGTGGGTAATGGAAAATTGAACCCTGGTCCTTAGGCTTTGCAGACAAGTGCCTTAACTGATGAACCATCCCTCCAGGCCACTTTAAGAAGCTTTAAAGATTAAATGGTGATGCATGCCTTTAATCCCAGCACTTGGGAGGTAGAGGCTCAAGGCCAGCCTGGGACTACAGAGCTACAGAGTGAGTGCCAGGCCAGCCTGGGCTACAGTAAGACCCTACCTCAGGGGAAAAAAGAAAGAGGCATGGTGGCACATCCCTTTAATCCCAGCACTCCGGAGGCCAAGGCAGGATTGCTGTGGGTTCAAGGCCAGCCTGAGACTACATAGTGAATTCCAGGTCAGCCTGGGCTAGAGCAAGACCCTTCCTCAGAAAAAAAAAAAAAGGTTAAATGAGGAAACCCCCCTAGCGTTAATATTATGCTCAGGAACCACAACATTCTAGCTCCTGGAAAGCTGTCTAGCTGATCCTCATGAAAAGCCTGGGTGACAGGTGCTATTCTTCTTTCTTTACAGACCCAGGAAGAGACTAGACAAGAGGTCAGTGTGGACAGAAACAGTAGCCAGGGTTGTGCAGGGATCGTTGGCCTTTGCAGAGAAGCTTCTACAGAGCTCTGCACAGCTGGGACCTGCTGCAGAAAGCAAGCTCTTCTCTGAAAGGAGTGGGAACAGGTCCAATCACCCGAGCAGCCCAGCGGCTTCCAGGTCAGGAGAAATAGATGCAGCAGTTGCTAAAAGTCATGAGGCCATTCCTTGAGGCCAGCGTCCCCAGCACCCCTTGTCCTTTGGTAAGTCAGCACCTCTCTTGTGCTGGGTGACCTTGATAAGAAGCTGGGAAGCACCTGATGTTCTAGAAGCAGACAGCATCCCACTGGCGATCAAGATCCTGGTGAGTGAGCGCAGGAAGTGTGGGGTCACACCTGCCTTGGCACACAGCACCCTCTGTTTACGTAGAGCTTGGCTTCTAGGAAGTCAGCCCGCACATGCACATGGAGATTTCTGGAAAAGGATATTCACTCTGTGTGAATTATGGTCAGAAAGAAAAGGGGATAAAAGACCAAGTGACCAATAGGAGGTGATTTGATTATACAAATTACCGTGTATTGAGTGGTGGGATACTGTGTACTCTTACCCAAGCCCACCTAGATATACTGACCTTTTAAAATTATTATTTCTGTATTCTTTTTTTTTTTTTTTGAGGTAGGGTCTCACTCTAGCCCAGGCTGACCTGGAATTCACTATGTAGTCTCAGGGTGGCCTTGAACTCACGTCGATCCTCCTACCTCTGCCTCCCGAGTGCTGGGATTAAAGGCGTGCACCACCATGCCTGGCAATTCTATTTTATTTTTGAAACAGTCTCATGTAGCCCAGGCAAGCCTCAAACTCCTGACCCTCCTGTCACTACCTTCCCACTGCCAGGATTACAGATGTGTACCACCAGGCCCAGTGTTAAAGCAGTGCTGGGAGTCAAGCCTAGAGCTTGGCGCATGCAAGACAAACATTCTACCAACTGAGCTACAGCCTCAGCCAGAGATAGCCAGAACAGTGTATGGTGTGCACTCACCTGAGGTTTGTATTTGGGTCGATTTTCTTGTGTGGTTTTATTTTTATTTTTTAGGTTTTTTGAGGTAGGGTCTCACTCTAACTCTGGCTGACCTAAAACTCACAGCAATCCTCTTACCTCGGCCTCCTGTGTGCTGGGATTAAAGGTGTGCACTACCAGGCCTGCCTGGTTTTTCTTTTTTCTTTATTTGCAAGAAGAAAGATACATATGTAAGAGAGAGAGAATGTGTGTGTGTGTGTGTACAGGTGTGCCAGGGCTGCCAACCATTGTAGCAAACTCCAGATGCATGTGCCACTTTGTGCATCTGGCTTTACATGGGCACTGGGGAATCCAACCCAGGCCATCAGGCTTTGCAAGCAAGGGCCTTTAACCTCTGAGCCATCCCTCCAGGCTGTTTGGTTGGTCTTGATTCTGGTTTCTAGGTCTTTTCTATTCCTTCCTTTTTAAAATTTTATTTATTTGAGAGAGAGAGAGAGAGAGAGAGAGAGAGAGAGAGAGAGAGGCACAGAGAGAGAATGGGCACACCAGGGCCTCCAGCCACTGCAAACGAACTCCAGGCACCCTCTTGTGCATCTGGCTTTATATGGGCACTGGGGAATCAAACTCTGTTCCTTCTGCATTGCAGGCAAATGCCTTAACCGCTAAGCCATCTCTTTAGCACCCCCCCTTTTTTTTGAAATGGCCTTTCTATGATGCCCAAACTTACCCATAAGTCAGTCACTACATAATGTGTCCCATGCTGGCTTTGAGCTGGCAATCCATCCGGGAATCATAGGCTTATAGCACCAGGCCTGGATCGTGTATGTGTGTGCGTGCGCATGTGTGTTTAAACTCTTGAAATCTATTTGGATTCTGGATTCAGAAAATGAAGGGTGCTGCATTACTAAAATCCTTAACTTCTGCATCGCATTTCAGAAGGCAAGTGGCTCAGAGAGTTGAGCAGATAAGAGGTTCTCTGAATCCATCTGGTTTCTGGTTGGAATTGTGCCTGATCACCCATAGGTGATTGGCGTTGCTGCTGGGGGCATCACGGGGCCTGGGAGGGATGGGTGCAAGGAAAACAAAACAAGACTTTGAGTTTACATGTGGGTTGTGGTAGTTTTAAAACCTGGTGCTAGAATTCAAGACCTGAGACTCTTTTTTTTGAAGAAGAGAGAGAGAGAGGGAGGAGAGAGAGAGAGGAGAGAGAGAGAGAGAGAGGACATAGCTGAGCCAGGGCCTCCAGCAGCTGCAAATTCCAGACGCATGCGCCACTCTGCGCATCTAGCTTTACACGGGTCCTGGGAATCAAACCTGGGTCGTTAGGCTTTGCAGGCAAGTGCCTTAACCACTAAGCCATCTCTCCAGCTCCCTTTTAACTTTTTTTTTAATTAAAAAATTTTTTATTTATTTTCAAGGACAGAAAAGAGCCAAGATCTGTGTCCTTTCCTGTTCCAGGCCTGGCTCTAAGAAGCTCTTAATTTTGAACAGGTAGTGCTCATGTTAATATCAATATTCCAGTATTCACACACGCACAAAATTGTACTGAAAACAACACTAAAACTGGGTGCAGTGGTTTCCATCTGTGATCCTGGTGCTTTGAAGCCAGCACTGTTAGTCCCTGGGCCATCTTCCTAGGCCCAGGGCTGGTACTAGAGAGGCAGGAGGATTGCTACCAGTTAGAGGCTGAAGAATAATCAGTCAAATTCTTGCCGGGTGTGCTGGTGCACGCCTTTAATCCCAGCACTGGAGAGGCAGAGGTAGGAGAATCGCTATGAGTTTGAGGCCAGCCTGGGACTATAGCGTGAGTTCCAGGTCAGCCTGGGCTAGAGTGAGACCCTGTCTTGAGAAAGAAAAAAAAGAGTTTCTTACTTGTAAACATACAAGGAATGGTGATGTTAAATGTTAAATGCGAAGTATCTATCTCATTTTGAGATATCTGAGGTCTTCAGAGTATCTTTCCTTGCTTGGCCAAGGTCACTTAGCTGTAAACTAGGAGGCTTTCAGCTTCAAGGCTGTTACTTTTCAGTCTGGCTTGTCCTTGCTCATCTTTGGTTTCGCTCCTCCCCCCACCTCCCCTGCCATGGGGACTTGGAGTGGGAAACACTCTCTCTCTCTCACTCTCACTCTCTCTCTCTCTCTCTCTCCCTTTCACAGCACAAATTCCAATCCCAAGAGGCTGGATGTGAGGAAGAGAGGGAAGTGGGGAAGATGGAGATGCCAGCCAGGCCCTCACTGCTACCAGGGCACCAGAGGCTGCAGGAAGTCAGGCCAGGGAGCCCTGGGTGTTGGCATGTTAGGAGACAGCTGGGCCTGTAATCAATCAGCAGCTATACCTGTAATCAATCAGCTACAGTACTAGCTGGCTTTCCCAAGCTGTCAGCCTGTTCCCTGGGGAACAGGCAGGGCACCAGAGGAGACTGAATTTCTATTCAATGGGCAACTCCCCCCCCCCCCATTCTGTACCAGTCATTTTCTTGACTTCTCTTCCCTCCTTGATTTTCAGATGGAAATTCTGCCCCTGCCTTTCTCTCCTAACAGGCCCCCTCAGCAAGAGGGATCCATCCAAACCTCAGGCCTGAAGTCTTTCTGGGCCTCCCCTGCCTCCCTCACAGTGGGTTGGATTCCCCACAGAGCATGAGGCCTATTCCACCTTCAGTAGACTTGTCGCCCTCCAAACTCAGCTTGACAGCGGGGCTGCATGGTTGATGAGCTAAGCCACTCGGGTTTGCAGGCAGCCAGAGATGTGGCTCTCACAAGACAGCAGAGCCACCCTGGGGAGAGGCCACAGCTACCCTGCAATGCCCCACTCTGCCTCACAGGCCCTGGCTGTTCATGCTGGCAGCTTCGGGCCACAAGGATCCCTCAGGGCAGTAGCTTCCATGCAGGGCTCCTTCAGTGACTATCCTGCCTTCCCCCACTCCAAAGCAGACCCCAGAAAATAACCTGGAGCTGCCTGAAGTTGGAAGTGTCAGTCGGTATGACAGACTGTTCAGGCCAGGTGTGCATAACCTGCCCACTGATTCATTCGTGCACACATCCTGAGGGTTCACTGTGGAGATCAGACCCCGCTTGTAAGTGCTCACGTGGTTTTGGAGAGGCAGGCTGGTCTGAATATAGGCTACATCACTCATGATGATACATGACCTTGGCCAGGTTGTTATGCTAGCAAAGCTATAACTTCTCTCAAGGTTATCACTGCAAAAAATACAGGTAAAGTGCTCGCAGCCAAGCATATGAGAGAGCACCACATTCACCCAACAGCCCAGAACTGGGGCTTGTGATGGGCCAGGATGAGAGGCCACAGCCCTGAGGTGGCCAGAGGTCCCTGACCTCTGGGAGTTTGTCTTTGAGACAGGGAAGACTACCAGTAGACATGACGAACGAGCTTATGAGGGAAGGCAGGTAGAGGTAGGCATGTGTAGGGTGGTGTGAGCTTGCAAGTTCTCATTGCTGGCAGAAAGTACCCCATCCAGAGCAGTTTACGGGAGGAAAAGGTTTATTTTGGCTCACAGACTCAAGGGGAAGCTCCATGATGGCAGGAAAATATTGGCATGAGCAGAGGCTGGACATCACCTCCTGGCCAACATCAGCTAGACGACAGCAGCAGGAGAGTGTGCCAAACACTGGCAAGGGGAAGCTGGCTAGAACCCCCATAAGCCCGCCTCCAACAACACACCTCCTCCAGGAGGCTCCAATTCCCAAATTGCCACCAGCTGGGGACCCAGCAGTCAGAACACGTGAGTTTATGGGGGACATGTGAGTCAAACCACCACAGGTGATGCGCAACATCCATGAGACTGAGATCACCCTGTGGCTGGAGGAGGGAAGGAAAGGAGAGAACAGAAGATGAACTTGGAGGGCTGGAGAGATGGTTCAGCAAATAAGGCACTTGCCTCCAGTGCCTAAAGCCCCTGGTTCAATTCCCCAGGACCCACATAAGCCAGACCCACAAGGTGGTGGCCCTGGTAAACTCTCTCTCTTTCTCTCTCTGTGTCTCCCTGCTTGAAATTGAATAAATAAAATATTTTTTAAAAAAAAGATGAACTTGGAGTCGAGCCAGATGGAAGAGGGCTTTGCAGACCCGGATGAAGAAGTTATTTTAAGCACAGCGGGAAGTGACTGGGGTTTAGTTTTTGTTTTGCTTTCCAGTCTACACAGTTAAAAAAAATGAATGAATTGCCAATATTTTGAGCAGGAAAAGGCTATGATGAGGGGGAGCTAGAAGGGGGTAGCTTAGCAGCTACCGTGGTAGGGTATGTGAGCTGCAAATGGCGTCCTACCTCTTCTCTTCTTGCCAGATGAACAGGTGAAGCCTCACATGTAATACATCCTCAAGAAAGGTTAGGTAACTGACAGCACCCTGAGCTACAGGAAGGAGTGGGGGTTGGGCTCTGGGGGATGGCGGTAACAAGACCTTAGGCAATGAGGTCAGGAAATACGTGGGAAATCCAGGCAAATAAAAGCTGTCTTTTTACAAAGATTAAAGTCTCGCATGGAACAAGTCTTGGAACAGACCTGAGATGAACAAGAGAGATAGTCCGTCCTGGCCTGGTGTCAACCTGCAGTCTTCTGCTTGATCTTCCATGGCTGATAAGATTCCTGGAGCCAGGTGTGGTGGCACCTGCCTGCCATCCCAGAACTGGGAGGCAGATGATCTCTAGTGGGAAGTCAGTTTGAGCTACTACGTAGTAAGACTTTATTTCAAAGTAAGAACTGGGGATGTAACTCAGTGGTAGAGAAATTGCTTAGCATGCATGTACTAAGGCTTGGGTTTCATCTCCAGTACTGAAAAACAAACAAGAAATCCAGGGAGGAGGGGGTTCAGGAAATTGAGTTTTGCAATAATTATTTATTATTTATTTATTTTTGAGGCAGCGTCTCACTCTAGCCCAGGCTGTTCAGGAAAGTGAGTTTTGTTTGAAGTAATTATTTACTTATTTATTTTTTGAGGCAGGGTCTCACGCTGGCCCAGGCTGACCTGGAATTTATGGTGTGATCCTACTTTATAGCCTCTCCGGCGCTGGGATTAAAAGCATGAGCCACCATGCCTAGCTGGATTTTTTTTTCAAGGTAGGGTCTCACTCTAGCCCAGGCTGACCTGGAATTCACTATATTCATGGTGGCCTTGAACTCATGGTGATCCTCCTAACTCTGCCTCCCGAGTGCTGAGATTAAAGGCGTGCGCCACCACACCCGGTTTGGATCTTATTTTTTAAATATATTTTAAAAAATTTATTTGTGAGAGAAAAACAGTACCTCTCGCCACTGCGAGCAAACTTTAGACATCTGTACACTTTGTGCATCTGGCTTCACGAGAGCACTGGGAATTGAACCCAGATCAGCAGGCTTTTGCAAACAGAAGCCTTTAATGGCTGCACCATCTCCCCAGTCTCAGTATTTTTAATATTTATATTATCCACACACACCCTTTGTTTTTAAGGTAGGGTCTTACTCTAGCCCAGGCTAGCCTAAAACTCAGCATCCTTGTCACTTTAGGGCTTGCTGGAGACCCAATGAACTAGCCTATGGCACAGCTATATAAAACCCAAGCAGAGCAGAGAAGGACCTTGCTTGGGTCACTCATGGACGAGAGGGTTCCAACCTTTGGCACTACATTATGGGCCTCCAGAGGGCTAGAGGACTTGCAGCCACAGGGATAGCCCCTGTGCTGCTGCTTTATAGAACCCTGCCTCAGTCTGTCCCCAGAGCAGTGCTGGTGGTAGGGAGCATCACCCTGATTTACATGGTTTGAAGCGGCCACCCTGCTAGGCAGCAGAGACTGACAGTCTGTGACTGGTGAGTGCCATCTGCGAACTCCCACATAGGCTAGGCTTTTACTAACAATTACTCTAAGATATCATCTATCTGCCTATTTCATAGGTGCAAAACCCAAAGCACAGCGAGGCCAAGTGGCATCCTCATTTCCCACGTACAACGTTATCAGAAACCCATTTGTTGGGGCTGAGGATGCTGGTAGATGCTTGCTGTTGCAGTCAGCTTTCTAGTTGCTGCGCAGAAAGAACCCAAGCAAAAGCGGCTATGGAGGAATGGGTTTATTTGGCTTACAGACTCGAGGGAAGACTCCATCCTGGCAGGGACAACAATGGCATGAGCAGAGGGTGGACATCACCTCTGTCATAGCACTGCAAACAGCGGCAGGAAGGTGTGCCAAACACTGGCAAGGGGAAGCTGGCTTATAACCCCCATAAGCCATTCCTCAACAACACAGCTCCATCAAGGTTGTAAAACCCAAACTGCCATCAGCTGGGGATCTATCAATCAGAACACATTCATTTGTTTGTGGGGGACA
This sequence comes from Zapus hudsonius, assembly GCA_004024765.1. NCBI lineage: Eukaryota > Metazoa > Chordata > Mammalia > Rodentia > Dipodidae > Zapus > Zapus hudsonius. The sequence goes on from PVHP010034177.1 coordinate 15,652, forward strand.
CCTGGATCAAACCATGACACTTGCCTGGCATGCACGAAGCCCTAGTCGGTCCCCAGAATTCCATAAAGTTGGGTGTTGTGGCACAACTGTAATTCCAGCAACTGGGAAAGTGGAGGCAGAAGAAACACGTTCAATGTCATCCTTGGCTACCTAAGGAGTTTCTGTCTGGTCTTGGATACTTGAGACCCTGTCTAGAAAGGAAAAGAAAGAGAAGCCAGGTGTGGTGGCACACACCTTTAATCCCAGCACTCGGGAGGCAGAGGTAGGAGGATTGTCATGAGACTACATAGTGAATTCCAGGTCAGCCTGGACTAGAGCGAGACCCTACCTGGAAAAAAAAAAAAAACCAGAAAACCCCAAAGGGCAAAGAGGCATGCAGAGACCCAGAGGATGGCAGCAATGTCATAGGACAACGAGATGTAGATTGAGAATTCCAGAGCTTGCCTTCAGAGAGCCTGGGTCTGGGGAAGGAGGTGTCTTGGGAAGTGCATGTCTGTATACCAGAGCTTCTGTGATTGCTTAGATTTGGGAGCCCCAGGCAGCTCCAAGGCTGCTTTCTCACTGGGGTAACAGGGTGACGGGGAAAAGCTGGAGAGGAGCTGGGGGATAAAGGACTGGTGGCAGAGAAATCAGGGGAGAGACAGACTCCATCTAGAGTGTCTTGTGAGAGATATGTGAAGAACGCCTAATCCAGGGAGAGGGAGAGCCTGAACCTCAGGGAGGTCTCTGGAACCTTCTGCAGAAAACTGGCCCCTGACCAGCTCCTCAGTTTCCCATCTATATAGTATTACCTCAAAGAATTGTAAAGATTAAATGCATGCGAACCATATACTTTATAAGTATAAATGTCTAATATATAAGTACTTCATATAAATACTTTATACATACAAGGTATCAGGCACTTGAGAAGAGACACAGAGAGAATGGGTGCTTGGGTCCTCCAGCAGCAGCAAATGAACTTCAATGCATATGCCACTTGGGGCATCTGGCTTTATGTGGGTACTAGGGAATTGAACTCATGTTGTTAGCCTTTGCAGGCAAGTGCCTTAACCGGTGAGCCATCTCTCCAGCCCTTAAAAAAAATCCTGAGCACACCTGTAATCTCAGCACTCCAGAGATAGAAGCAAGAAGGTCAGGAGTTCAAGGCTAGATTTGGCTACTTAGCAAGTTATAGGCAGCCTAGGCTACATGAGACCCTGTCTCATTACACAAAATTAGAGAGAGAGAGAGAGAGAGAGAGAGAGAGAGAGAGAGAAGACAGGAAGGAAAGAAAGAAGGGAAAAAAATCTAGAGGATCTTTCCCTCCCTCTGGAACTTTTTAGGCATGGATTTGGGTGGCAAGGTTTTATATATATATATATATATATATATATATATATATATATACATACATATATATATATATATCAGTATAAATATAATAAAGTTAGAGATACCCAGAAAGAATTGAGGAAAGGAAGGGTGGGAGGTAAAAATCTTTGCCATTTGTTCAAGGATTATAAGCTTTAGGCTGCTGAATAGACCATGGAAGGTTCTGGAGATTTTGGATGAAAGGAATTGCCAAGCCTTTTCTGTGCTTTCAAAATTGGGTGGGAGGTAATTTTTGATTTATTTTATTTTATTATTATTTTTTTGTGCTAGGGAACCAACAGAGGACCTGAGAGAGGGGCCTGGCATGTTTCAGAGCAGGAAGGGACAGAGAATGTCCAGGCAGGGGAGGAGGGAGGGGAGGATCCAGTAGGTGTCTGGTGAGGAACTCTGACTACAGAAAGTACCAACTCCTCCCAGTCACTCCCTTAAAAACAGTTTGAGGGGCTGGAGTGATGGCTGAGCCATTAAAATGCTTGCCTGCAAAGCCTAACAATCCAGGTTCGATTCCCTAGGACCAAATAAAGCCAGATGCACAAAGTAGCATGTGCATCTGGAGTTCCTTTGTAAGGCTGGAGGCCCTGGTGTCCCTTCTCTCTGTCTCTCTACTCTCTATCTCTCTCTCTGCTTGCAAAATAAACAAATAAACAAACAAAAAACAGTTTGAAATTTTTCTTTTGTTTTGCTTTTGAGACATGTGTCACTATAGCCCTGGCTAACCAGGAACTCATCATGTAGACCAGACTGGACTAGGACCCTCCAGCTCCTTCCTATTGGAATTACAGGTGTAAACTAGACACTTGACTTGTGCAATTCATTTTATTATCTCCTCAGGCCACAGAGTGCAGCCTTTTGAATGCTTCCAGGACAGCCCTCTCTACTCACCCGGGAAGGAAACAGTTTTCCCTACTGATGGGAAATCAAGATGCGGATGTGGTGGGGAGCCATGGGCCACCTCCGGGCCATCTTCCCAGCTGGTCCTCTAGGTTTCCCGTTAGTCCTAAGCTGCTTTGTCTAACCATGGGCAGATCAAATGTTTCTTCTGAACCGCTGGGAAGCTGGGTCTGTTTTTTTTTTTAATTAATGAGAGTTTACATTCTTTTTTTTAACATTTTATTTATTTATTTATTCGGGGGGGGCAGTCAGAGAAACAGAGAGAATAGGAGTGCCAGGGCTTCCAGCCACTGCAAATGAATTCCAGATGCATGCGCCCTCTTGTGCATCTGGCTTTATATGGGCACTGGGGAATCGAACTTGTGTCCTTTGCATTGCAGGCAAACGCCTTAACCGCTAAGCCATCTCTTCAGCCCAGGGGTCTGTTTTTTATACTTAAAAAAGAAAGAAAGAAAGACTTTGCAAGTTGCCATGCCTACAAGGCTGATGATGGAGTGATTGAGTGCCGGACTGCTTGGGAAGGAGGCAGGGGAGTGGAGAAATGCAGGGCTTTGCTCTGACGTCAGTGTGGGTGTTGAGCCAAGAAGCAAAGCATTCGAGGCAGAGACCAATCTGTACCTCCCCTTCCCTCACAAAGAGGGAGCTTTGGTCTGTGTCTACCCATGAGAGGGAGGCAGTACCAGCCCTGCCTCTTAACCACGTACTGGGTGGCCTCGGGGCCCTTGTCTCCTGCCTCTGGGCCTCAGATGTTCTCATCTAAAAGAAGGGACAGGACTGGATGTCTAGTTCTTCAAGAACCTTTCTTGTCTGGACTCACATGGACTTAGATGTTATTCCAGATGGCATTTACCCTTGGAGAAAAGTGTTGGTGAGCTGCTGTGCTTTTCAGCAGAGATCCGCAATTTTTTCCTTCAAGGGCCAGAGGTTCAATGTTCTGAGTCTTGCTGGCCACTCCTGACCTTGTTGCCAGGACTCAACTCTACCATTTCCACAAAAGCATCTGGCTAAGATGAAAATGAACAAGGTAGATACGCTTCCACTAAGGCAGATGCATCCGGATTCCTTTCCTTCTTTCTTCCATCCTCCCTCCCTCCCGCGTTGCCCTCTCTCTTTCTCAGTTTGGTTTTTGAGACAGGTCTTCTCATGTAGCCCAGGCTGATCTCAAACTTGCTATGTAGCTGAGCTGACCTTGAACTCCTGACTCTTCTGCCTCTGCCTCCCATGCGCTAGGTTTATAGGTATGTAGCACCACGCCTAGCTACA
>PVHP010034178.1:0-19092 GCA_004024765.1 Zapus hudsonius
CTCATTCATATAACTGTTCATCCGTAATCCACCAGCCAGCCACCATCCACCTGCCCACCATCCATTCATCTATCTATTCTCCATCTATTAGTCATCCACCCACCATTAACCACCCATCCATCCATCATCCAGCTATCATTTATCAATCATCCATCCACCATCATCTACCATTCATGCATCATTCCTCGATCATATATCCACCTGCCCATCCACCAATCTATTCTTCATCCATTTTTCTGCCCACCCACTTATCCACCTGCCATCCGTCTATCCACCCTTCAATCTATCCACCAATAATCATAGACCCATCCATCCATTCATATACCATCTATCCATCCAACATCCATCCATTCATATACCATCTATCTATCCACCCATCATATACCCATCTATCCATTCATATACCATCCATCCATCCATTCGCATACTATCTATCCATCCATCCATTCATCCATCCATCCATCCATCCATTCATGTACCATCCATCCATCCATCTATCCATTCGTATACCTTCTATCTATCTATTCATCTAACCATCTATTTGTATACCATCTAGCCATCCATCCATCGAATCATCCATCCATTTATCCAGACACATTTGTTCAGTATATCAACATTATGTCACCAAAAACTGCTCATTTAATCTCCACTGCAATCTTCTCAGACTTTCTAAATTTTACTGTTGCTACCTTCTTAGGACATATTAGGAACTGAGGCACAGTAACTTATTCAAGGTCACACAGCTCCAACCAACAATATTAGGACTTGATCTCAGGACAATAGAGCTCCCCAAACCTAGGAGGGTCCCTTTGTAGGAAACTGGGATTTCCGAGTGATTAAGATAACATGAGTGATGTCACCATTATTTGGGTGATAACTGATTTCAGGGTGTGGCATGATTGCCCCCCTGTGGTCTTACAGACATTCCCCCTACTAAGCCTGGAATTTTCTTCCTAGGGAACTGAAATTTGGACCAAGGATAGTCTTGGGTGGGGGGCTCCATCTGTACATAGAATTCAGAGAGGTTAGCTTTGAAACTTGGTTTGGGAGCTTTTCCTAGAAGGAGCACGTCGTATCCATTTGAGTTTTGTATAGTTGTGTCTGGGAACAAAACCACATTTCCTGTGTTTACTAAAGATGTTATGTAGGAATGAGCAAAGACCCAGGTCATCCAGTCCCCAGGGCACATTCCAAGGGACCAGCTGCCCAGGAAGTAAGTTAAGGGTGGGGGTGAAAGGCACCCAGTAAAGATGTTGCTGTGGGGTCGAGGTGAGAGATATCCTTTGGATTCACTGTGATAAATAGGTTTCACCTATTTATCATTCTTCTTTAGAAAGGTTGGGAGGGGAGTGCATCCTTCTAGAAGATTGAGCCTAAGGCTCACGCTCACCACCCCCACCCCCACCCCCATCAGCAGTAGTAGTCATCACCATTACCATTCTCACAACCATCCTCACCACCCTGACCATCACTATGGTGACCACCACCATCATCATCCTCGTGGAAACAAGCAGCTGTTCCTGTTGGGGTAACTCTTGAAGACAACACTTCATCCATCCACCTTCCATCCATCTATCCTTCCATACTTCTACCCCACTCCCCATCTTTCCACCCACCCAACCATCTCTGGGAAGCAGCACCCCACGATCTCCTCTGCACACAGACAAGGAAACTGAAGCTGACAGAATTGAAGAACTTTCCTCAAATCATACAGCTAGCTGGTAAAGGGCAGAGTCTAGACCCCAACACAGAGGAATTCCTAGATTCAAACATGTCAACCACTCTCAGTTCTATGCTGGGGCTATGGGGACACTAATGCTTGGGAGAGAATGGGATTATTTGGAGCAAATTCTGTTTGCTTAGGTCAGAAAAGATAGGGCTTCCTCACCCATAGGACTGGTTTCTTCCTTCTCCCCCTTCCCAGATGAAAGGCTAAGATACTAGCCGAAGCTAGGTCAGCAGCCCTCTTCCTGCCTTCAGTAGGCTGGGCCAGTCAAAGCTGGTGCCAATGAGCTCTGGGTCTCCAGATTAGGGTGCAGGTAGAATTCAGACATGCACTGAGGTGAGGGTTTGGATTGACCCGGTGTCACAGTCAGCCACACGCTGCTGGGATGAATCTTCAAACCAGGCACAATTTGGGGGAGGAAAGTATTTATTGAAACGACAGATTGAGGGGAAGTTCCATAACAGTGAAAGAGGCTGGCCCTCTTTCACAGGTCCAAGCAGAGAGAGAAATCCATCACCAACACCACACACAGAACAGCAAACAGGAGGAGCCAAGGAGAGAATTTCTTCCCCTTTATATAGCCTTAGGGTGGGGTCTTGCAAACCTATCCCAGACTTAATGGCTTCCTGAGTCTCTGGACTTTCCTTCCTGCACTGCCCACACAGGAAAGGATGTTTACTTCCAGCTTCTTTGAGCTTCTTTACATCCTGCCCTTGTTGAGAGGCTGCTTTCCTGTAAACATCCCCAGAGACCCACCCAAGATTACTTGAAAGGTCAAGTTGACATCAAAACTTAACCATCACACCTGGGCAAGTCTGCTCTGCAGTGGGTACCATAAAGATGAGGGTATCCATCTTCAACATGCCCTTCCTAGGCCCCATCTCCATGGTTACAGTCAGTCCTTCCAGGTGAGTGGCATTGCTTTGCTGGGTGCTTTTCTCTGAAGCCATGGGGAGGCCAGAGCATCTTGATGCCCCAGACAAAGAAACAGAGATGGATATCCGGTAGAACATTCACTGACCAGGCATTCTGTAGTCATCACTCCATGACCAATAAGGACTGCTTCACCCAAGTTATGGGATGCTCAGGGTGGTTGCACAGCCAAGCACGAGCTCTGTGCACACAGGCCCTTGTAGCATCCTGAGCTCTCCTTGTACTGTCCCTCTGCCTTCGCTGAAGTCAGTGAGATGCCTCAGAGATGGCCTAACCCCTTTCAGGATTTAAAAAAATATTTTATCTATTCATTTTCAAGCAGAGAGAGAGAGAAAGAGAGAGAGAGAGAGCGCACACCAGGGCCACCACCTTGTGGGTTTGGCTTATGTGGGTCCTGGGGAATTGAACCTAGGCCTTAGGCACTGGAGGCAAGTGCCTTAACTGCTGAGCCATCTCTCCAGCTGCCCCCCTCTCAGGATTTGACTTTCATACCCAAGATCTGTAGTTGGCAAGCAAGGAGATGATGCCTTCCACTCAAACCCCTTTGCTTGTTTCTGGAGTTGACTGGAGCCACGATATGGAGAGCTGGTCCCAGACTCCTTGGATGGACATTCCATGTCCCTGAACCTCTGGGCTCGATCCCAATGGATCTTGGTTCAAGTGTCAGATTTCAGAGAGTGGTGAGTGTTCCATCAGCAGCACCAGAGGGTGTTAAAGAACTCAACTAAGCTGGGAATGGGGTGGTAGAGTACTTACCCAGCATGTATAATGCCCTGACTTTCAGTTCCATGACCACAAAACACACACACACACACACACACACACACACAAAAGCCAAACCAAGACAACAATAGAAAAATGGCTGCCCCACTGCTCTCCCCTGGAGTCTCACGAAATCTAGCTGACTAGAATTGCCTTCCCCAACAAGTTTCCAGGTAATACTATTGCTGGAAGCCCACGTTCAAAGCCGGCTTCCTAGGACTTACCTTCCAGGCTTTTTAGCTGTGTTTTGGGCCAGGGGGTTCTGCATATTAGTATAACATATAACACATGGCATATAATACGTCATAGAACAAACTAGGGTCTCCCAGTCATTATTACCAATGGTTTCTACCCTTCACATCTGCCCACATACACAAAAAAGGCTGAACCCTTACCAAATTCTAGCTTTGGCCTGGTCTGCTGGCAGCTGGCAGCCAGAACCAACCAAGTCTCTCAGTGTTACACTATCTTGGGTTGGGGATCCTTCAGCTTGTATGACCCTCATGGGGCAATGGCTGGCCTCAGCTTCCAGTCTGTATATGGGGCCTGATGGCCACATTCACCACGCATCTTCCAAGCAGTGCACACACAGAGAGGCGACAGGGAATCCAGTTAGCTGGCGAGTGGAGGAGTCTTCATTCCTCCACATGAACCTCGAAGGCCCCTTCCTGTGAATTCTACCTCCATTTCTGTCATCATAAAGGATGATCTTTCCATGAGCAAGATCTACTCATGGGGGCGTCTCAAGCAATTTCCTGCGCTCTCCACCCCCGCCTTGTGTCCTGGAGACCACGGTTGCTAACACAGAGCAGGTCAGGGCTTCTGAAGGGGCCCTAGATCCCCATCACCAGTTTGTGGGCTCTGGATGGCCTGGTGGAGAGAGAGGTTGTGCACCAAGGACGTGTCTGCAGCTGGGTTGGGGGTGGAGAGGGTGAACGGGGAGGAGAGGCGCATGAATAATCTGTTGACCTTTCCTCTCTGTGTTTGGGCGAGCGTAAGCCTGTTTACAGTGAAGCACGGCGAGATTTTTCATGCTTCCAAATGGAACAAGGGTTATGTAAGCATCGAGACCCTCACTCGTCGAACACCTGCTCCTGGGGCCAAGTGGAGGGGGACAGGGAGAGATGGAGGCCCCTGGTTGATGCATGATCAAGTTTAGCATGGCAGAGAGGCTGCTGGGAAAGGCAGTGGGTTCTTCCTGGAACTTAGCAGATGGGGTGGATGTGAGGGACTGCTCATTTGCACCCCACCTCCATGCACCCTCCTTCTAAACCCTACATAGATCAAAACCAGTCTAGGAACCCCAACGTGTCTGCCTGTTACTAGCTTACCCCAGGAGCCTCTCTATACAAGTTTGCATTTTCCTTGGTCGGGAGTCTCTTTAGCTCCCCATGGACCAAACAAAGGGTATGCTTGTGTTTCTGAACACAGTGAGCAGGAAGGCAGGGGATCCACTAAAAAAAAAAAAAACAACAACAACAACAACAAAAAAAAAAAACAGCTTTAAGGACAAGCCAGCCTTTGCTTTTTTCTGTATTTCTGCTTTTTATCAGTTTTTTTTTTGGGGGGGGCACTTCCAACTTCAGGAAGATTTATTTAAAGCACTGGAATTCTAGGTTGGGGGATAGCTCAGTCAGTAAAGTGGTTGTAGTGTAAGTAAGCATAAGGACCAGAGTTCAGATCCCCAATGCCCCCATAAAATCTGGGCCTGGGAGCATTCTCTGGGGATCTCTGTGTTGGGGAGGAGGAGACGGGAGGATCCTTAGAGCTTGCTGGCCAGTGAGAGATCCTGTGTAGTAGTTTGAATGGATGTCCCCATAGACTCAGGTGTTTCATGAAAGCTTGTAACTTGGACCTCCGGAGGCCTGGCTGGAAGAAGTGTATTGAGGTGGATCCTGGGGTCCAACTCTAAGGTGTGTTTGGGGAGGGGTTGATCTGATTTCCAGCCCAAAGGTGTAAAAGAGCAGTGTGAACTCTGGCGGGGTCCCTGCTGCTTGCTGACCATTTATGCTTGTTGCTTTTGCTTGCTGAGGGTTTTCTCTCAGCTTGGATTTATGAATGGAAGGCAGCTTCTTCTGCCACTGATGGAACTTCCCTGGATCTGTAAGCTTGAAATAAATCCCTTCCTCCTCTAAACTGTGCCTGGTTTGGATGTTCATTCTAGCAATGTGAAACTGACTACAAGACCCTGTGTCAAAAAATATTGTGGAGAATGACTGAAGACACCTGACATTGACCTCTGACCTCCACATGCATGTGCACCCCTGTGCACGCTCCCACACACACATGTGCGGTAGTAAAACACCACAGGCTGGGCAATCTAGAAATAATAGAGTTTTCCTTATAGTTCTGGGCTGAGAAGTTCTACCTGGTTCTGTCTGGTGAGGGCTTTGATCTCTGCTTCCAAGATGGCGCCTTGAATGCTACATGCTTCTGAAGGAACAAGCACTGTGTCCTCATGTGGTAAAAGGAACAGAAAAGAAATGAACTGTACGTCTCCCTCAAGCCCTTTCATGGGTGCTAATCCTACCCATGAAGACACTTCCTTTAGGACTTAATCCTCCTCTAAGGGACCTATCTCTTTTCATTGTCATGTGACCATTGAGTTCCCACACATAAACTTTTTTTGGGGGGGTCACGGTGGAGGCATTACGTCATGTGTTCATGATAGTCTATGGGGTTGGCAAACTGTGCCCACTAATAAATCAGTATGTGTAGCTTAGAGGGATTTGATGAGAGGGATGTTAATTCTGTCTCCGGCATTCTCCTGAGTGACAATGAACCTGAACTCTGGTTTAGATGGTACCAGGTCAGAAAGAAGGCAGAATGGCCACATCTCCAAATGTCCGTCTCTCTCTTTTGGATCCTCCATCAGGTGTCGATACTGTATTTTGCAAAGCACTTACGTCAAGGTCTCCCGCCCACCAGGTGCTTCTTACTATGTCCCTCCCAGGGGAGCCAGGTGATGCTCTAATTTGCCTGGATAATGACCTAAAGCAGAGTGTTCTCACTTCCCGATGTAGGTCCTATATGCCATAGTTACCTTCTTGTTGCTGGGACAAAGCACCTGACCAAAAGCAGCTGATGGGGAGAACCTTTATATTTTGGCTTACAGTCTCGAGGGGAAGCTTCACGATGGCAGAGACAGCATGGCATGATCAGAGGCTGGCCATCACCTCGGCCACAGCAGGTGGAAAAGAGCATCAGGAGAGTGAGCCCACTAACACTGGAGAACTAAGGGCTCAAGAACCTCAAGGCCCACCCCCAGCGACACACCTCCTTTAGCAAAGGGCCACCTTTCAAATGGCCACCAAGCATTCAGAACATATACGCTTATGGGGACACCTGATTCAAGCCACCAGAGATGTCACATACCTTCTGCTGGTCCTCCTGAGACACTCATTCTTGGACCATCACCACTGAAAGTCTAACAGGGAGGAGAGACCCACAAGGAGTCCCCTAGTCTTTCCCTGGGCCAAACTCCCTGTCGACAGCCATTGCCTCCTCTCCACACTACACCACCTTGTAAGCAGAGGCCCTACCACCCACACGCCACGGCACCTTCTTGCCCAGTCATGCCCCAGTATGAGCTAAATAAATGATTGCAATTTTTAAAATATATATATTTATTGTCCATAATGAGTTACATTATTTAGTGGGCAAACAATGCGTTGTTATCCCGAATTCCCCAATTCCCCCCCTCCCCATCCCTGATCAGTTGTATATCCTCCTCCGTGGCTGTCTGTGTTAGTCCTTGTGGCAAGGGATCCTGTAAATCTTAGTACTCATCCCGGTCTTCCTGGCCCAAGTGTGTTGTTACTGATGGGTGCTATGCCTCTGGACCGTCTCCCCCACCACGGCTCTCACGATCTTTCCGCCCCCTCTTCCGCTCAGTTCCCTGAGTCGTGGTGGGTGAGTAATAAGGCTGCTTTAATGTTGCGAGCTTAGGGGTTCTTGTGTCGAAAATCCTTGGTTTCTGTCTCAATGGCTTATCCAGAGTTGGTTGAATGGCTGTGGCTATGGGTCTCTTGTTCATCCCGTCCTTCTCTGCAGGGTTTCATATGGATCCTCCACAATATGACTGTGGTGGCTCATCTCTTGCCATGATCTCATCTTTTGGCCTGCTGTTGGGTGGTAAGGTTATATGGGCCACAGCTCACTCGCTATATCCTGAAAAATACAAATACAATCTCCATCGGAGAGTTAGAACAGTATAGGTTAACAAATATACACCATTCTGGATTACCTAGTTTCTATTTTTAGTAGCCTCCCTGTCAGACATTCTCATAGTGCAAAATGATTGCAATTTTAACCACTGAATTTAGGAAGGTTTGTTACACACAGAGCAGCCACTCCACAAAAGGAGCTGCCACGAAGGGGCATCCAACCTGCCAGTCACAGTGACATGAACTTGGCCTGCAAGACTTCATCAACACTTCCTGACACTCAAGGGTAGGTGCTGTTGTGCTCTGTTTTATAGAAGGTGGAACTTGAGGGTCAGGGGGCTTAAGACATTTTTTTCCTGAACATGTGGCCAGGAGTGAAGGAGTTGGGTCTATAACCAGTCACCTTCAGGGCTGGTGACATCAAGGGTTATGAACTCAATCACCCTAGCACTCAGGACCCTCCTCAGAGTGGCTCTAAGACCCTTCAGATGATCCTCCAAGCAGCCCACCATCCAGCTATAGGCTGTGTGTATTAGTTCCTTTTCTTGCTGTGACAAGATACTGGATAAAAACAATTTAAGGCAAGAAAGGTTTATTTTCTCTTGCTGTTTGAAGGTACAGTCCATTCTGGTGAAGAGCTATGAGGTGACTGGTCACATTGTCCCCAGAGTCAGGAAGCAGAGAGATGCCTGCTGGTGTTCAGCTTACTTTCTCCTTTTTATTTGGTCCTGGTCCCCAGGCCATGGGATGGTGTCACTTACCCTCAGTGTGTATGGGTCTTTCTCTCTTTAGTTAAACCTTTCTGGAAACTTCCTCATAGACATATCCAGAAGTGCGTCTCCTAGGTGACTCCAAATCCCGTCATTGACGATGACGATTTACCATTACACTGGGAGAATCCATTGAGGATCACCCAAGCTGGTCACCAAACCCTCTCTTGGACTGAATCCTAAGCTTGCCTCAAGAATTGTGTACAACCACCCGCCCACCGAACAAAGCCCATTTTGCAAGACAATTGGCTTTCCATGTGTTTCCTGGTACTGGAGGTGGGAATACCCTTGTAGTAATCCAGAATAAGAGAGGACCCCAATAGCAACTGTAGGTGACCATCTCTTATCCTAACCTTCCTAAGGATCCATTCATTGCTGCCCCCTGACCTCCCCTCCACCAGGCCTGGCCCCCTGTAGGGAACTTTGAGGAGTGAGTACTGCGTGATTACTCCTGCTAACTGAAGTAACTTTGAACTGCTTGTCCATCTCCATGTTGGCAAAGCCAGCTCACAATGAGCACCATGGGTAGTGTGCTGGTTGCCCCAAGTATCCGTTCATCCTCCTTACCTTACTTTGCAATGGGACTGTGGTCCCACTCCCTAAGTTTAGCTGGCCACATGAATCTAAAGATGACAGATGGTCCAGCTTCCCTGGCAGCAAGATGTAGTTCTGTGACAGCGTTGGGGAACTTCAACCAGGATGCGGTACTCTTCTGCATGCTGAGATAGCTGGTGTGATGGTTAAGTTTTGATGTCAACTTGACCTTTCAAATAATCTTGAGTGGGTCTCTGAGGATGTTTACTGGAAGGCAGCCTCTCAGTAGGGGGCAAGATGTAAGGAAGCTCAAAGAAGCTGGAAGTAAACATCCTTTCCTGTGTAGGCAGTGCAGGAAGGAAATTCCAGAAATTTAGGAAGCCATTAAGTCTGGGATAGGGTTGCAAGACCCCACCCTAAGGCTATATAAAGGGGAAGAAATTCTCTCCCTGGCTCCTCCTGTTTGCTGTTCTATGTGTGGTGTTGGTGATGGGTTTCTCTCTCTGCTCAGACCCGTGAAAGAGGGCCAGCCTCTTTCACTGTTACAGAAATTCCCTTCAATCTGTAGTTTCAATAAATACTTTCCTCCCCTAAATTGTGCCTGGTTTGAAGATTCATCCCAGCGGCGTATGGCTGACTACGACAGCTGGTATATAACAGCTCACCACAGAACCCTTGTAGGATAATGACATTACTGGAAGGGCCTGTCGCCAGCAAGTCTAAGTGGTGTTGAGTGACTAGTCTCTATGATGACGAGAGAAGACCTGCCCAGCCCAGCTCCATTCAGGACAACCGTGGGCACCACCCCACTCAAGAATTGCCTAAGATATCTAGGGATGGACCAAGACTCCTGTGGCTGCATTTGTCTCTCCTCTTCCCTCCCCACTGGGTGGGGTACAGTGCCAACCCCCTGCCAACTTCCTCCTACAGTTTGCCAATGCAGAGTCTGCCTTCCACATGTCTATGGATGTCTAGGAATTGGAGAACAGAGCCCAGGACAGGAAACTGAGCACAAGCCAACAGAAGTCTGGGTCTCTAGGGGCTTTGTGGAACAGAGCACCCAATCCTGAAGGCCCATCTCTAGGTTATGACACCAGAGAGGCTTTCCATATCCTCAAAGTCACGTTGTTTGGAGATTTTCTGTCACGCACACTCCTCCTTCACAGCCTCTTACTTGGTTTTCCCTGTCGCCCTGGTAACTAATCTTTGTCTTAGAGAGGGGGGATCAGAGGCTCAGAGTTGTAAGTGCTTTGCCCAAGGCTTCTCAGTTGGGAGTCAGGTTTGACCCCAGCCGTCTCCTCTGGTCTCATTGCATCTGTCACTCCATGTCACCTCCTACTCCACCCTCATCCCCACCTTCCACCTAGCTAGCCCGGCTTCACTCTGTCAGTTGCGGCCACTCCCTCATCACCCACTCTGGAACCAGCACGGGCATTGATGAGTCATTGTGGGAAGGAGCTCTGGGGAACCTCAATGGCCTGGGATAGAGAAGAGGCCCTCTGACTGTCATGTGTGTCTTTACCCCATACTGAATGGCAGCTGGGTGGGTCCAACTCAGAGGTCACTTTTCATTGGTTTGGCATAGAGAGGTCCCATGTCACTGGGTGACTGGTTTCTTCAAGGGTGGGGTACAGACGGCCCCTCCTCCAGGACACCTGTAGTCGAATGGGCACCAGTTGCCCCCAAAGCTCCCTTGGGTGGGCAATCTTGTTTTCTCCTGCCTTTAAGACTTGTGGGACACAGGAAATGTGTGTCATAAAGCTTATGGGGGAGGAGTGAGGGGTTGATTCTCTATGACCAACTGGACTGTGGGGGCATCAGCCATGATACCACCCACCTGCAGTGGGGCCCATCGCCATGCAGGGAGCTGGGGAGTCTGGTCCAGAGAGCTTCCCGTCACCTGGAAGAACATTTACAGAGACCTTTCCAAGGCCAAGTCCTCTTGCAGAGAGCCCCTGGCATGTCTGTGAGCTCATGCCTACCCCTGTGGGGAGAAGAGAGGCTGGATCCTGGGACAGCTGCTGCTGGGGGCACTGGGCTGGCAGGTGGGAGAGAGGCTGTCACCACTGTGAAACCTGTCCTCTGGCATCCCTGATGGCTCTTAATGCCTCATTCAGTTCTGAACTGTGGTTTTTGTCTGCCCGGCTGAAGCTGGCTCCATGGAAGCCTGCTTCATCTCTACTTGCTCATTCAGAAGGTCACTTGAAATGCACATGGTGACTTCCCATCAACGAGAAGGTGATGATCTTAGCCAGCCCACAGAAGCTGGATTTCAGGGTGTCATCAGCTACTACAGTTCCCACATGTCTGGGGGCAGAGGCCTCGGAGTCCATACTGGAGGGCGTTTTGTCTGCTGTCCATCTCCTGCCAGGGTGCTGCAGCCTAGGCCCAGACCTGCTTTGGGTCTGTGTTGGTCTCTCCTACCCCTGGAGCTCAGGCTCAGAGAAGCCCTGGAGAGCAGGGCACTCTTCCCACTCCCTTTCCCCAGCTGGAAGACAAGGGTTCTGGTGTGGAGCTGAGTTGAGATGGAGCTGCTGGAGGTTCTTACCGTCATCCTTCTAGATGGAGGCAAAGGACCAGCAGAGGCGAGGACTGCCGATGCCTAGTGGGAAGTCACCAAGCGAAAAGTCTAGTGTCATCATCTGACAGATGGGGACCCCAGGCTTGGCAAGCTAAAGTGACGCTGATACACAATGCAGCCTCAGAACCTCAGTTTTCCCCATCCTTCAGAAAATGAAAATACCCACCCCCCAAAAAAAATCACATCCATGGCTTTTCAGAAAGGAGACAAACACTCACTCACCCCTGCACTCTCAGACCCTGTGTGTCTCCTCTCCCTTGGTGACCATTGTTAGTGTTTTATGCTATCTTTCTAGAACTATCTTATGCACTCATACAGAAAGGGATTTAGGATCACCTAGGAGGAGACACACCTCTGGGCATATCTACTAGGATATTTTCCAGTGAAACAAAAGGGGGAAGACCCACCCTGAATGTGGATGCACCATTCTATGGGCCAGGGGCTCTGACTGAATTAAAAAAGAAGACAAGAGAGAGTGAGCTGAGCTCTACTATTCATTTCTCTCTGCTTCCTGGCTGCAGCCAGGGCCACTCCCCCTGCCATGCTCTCCTGGTCACAGTGGACTGGATCCTCCATTGATAAACACAAATAAACCTTTCTGTTTAGGTTGCTTTTGAGAGCTTGTTTGGAGGTTCCAGCAGGGGAGCGTAGCTCCTCATATACCCTTGACCGAAGACCGGTCCTCCTCTATTTGGGGAAGGTTGTCCTCTTTGATCAAGCACGCAGCTTTGGGAGGGACGCACATGGAGCAGTGAGGGAGGAAGGGGACACCCACCTAGCCAGCCAGATCAGCCGAATCAACCCTGGCAATCAATGGAGTAACAGATGTCACAGCCAGATCGCCCTCATATCCCTGAAGTTGCTTTTGTCAGGTATATTATCACAGCAATGAGCAAAGTAGCCAATACAGAAAAGTGATACCGAGAAGTGGGGCTGTTACTATGATCAGCCTAATTATTTGGCTCACAGGCCTTTGGGACTAGTTTTCGGGAGGAATCTGGAAACATTAGGAGCTGTGGGCTAGAGAAATACTGGAATGCTTTAGAAAGAACTTCCTGGACTATTCTTGTGAGAACTTGAATGAACCGGATGCCGGGAGAAACACAGAGTGAGTGGAGGCTCAGTTCACTAGGTTTCAGAGGGAAACAAAAATACTTTATCAGACACGAGGCAGATCATGTTATATTCTGGAAGAGTCTGGGCTTATTTGGCCTCTGTCTTCAAAATTTAATGAGGATGAATTTAAAAATAATAGACCAAGTTGTTTGGAGGAGGTAATGTCAAGACGGAAAGCATTCGGGCTGTGGCATTGTTACGGCTCACTGCTACTCGTTGGATTTACATTGTGAGAGAGCAGAAAGATATGAACCATGTGCAGCTTGGCTAGGGAAGAAGTAGGAATGAGTTTAAGGATTCAGGTGAAGAGAAGCCATTGTAATTGTTAAAGAGATTAGTACTAATCCAAAGGAACCTGGGACCATAGGAAAGTTTCCTTGAGGAAAAACCCCACCCAGAGAGGGCCCCATTTTAAGAAAATGCTAATTTTTCACAAAAGGAGAGTGTCTACATTGAGGATACCGCTGAAAGGGTTCTCTACTTGAAAACAACTTCCTAGGAGAGCTGTGGTAGAAGGGCTGGCAACAGAACTTGGCAATGTGGCCCATTTGGTGATCATTTTGTAGGCATGAAGGATATAGGGTCACAGTGGCTTTCACCGAGGTTCCAGAGAGTTACCGAGGCCAGACCATGTGTGGAAGGGTCAGAGTTCCTACAAGGAGGCCCTGGGAGGCCATCACATGAAGTGGTGAAGTAAAGAAGTTGCAGTGGAGACCCCAGGATGTTGGAGATGCCAGAACCATGGATGTCTGCCAGGGAAAACTGCAGGCACCAACTGGAGCCAGGCCATGAGAGAGGCTCCATGTGCTTCAGATGGTAGAATTAGAGGGGTGGGGCTATCCAAGTCCATTGGAACCCAGATGATTCCATCATGAGCCCCAAATACTGGACATGGAGCTGCAGGTTGGTGTTTGTCCTGGGTTTCTTTCCTTGCTCTGCCTCCATCCTTCCTTCCTTCCTTCCTTCCTTCTTTCCTTCCTTCCTTCCTTCCTTCCTTCCTTCCTTCCTTCCTTCCTTCCTTCCTTCCTTTCTTTCTTTCTCTTTCTTTCTTTCTTTCTTTCTTTCTTTCTTTCTTTCTTTCTTTCTTTCTTTCTTTCTTTCTTTCTTTCTTTCTTTCTTTCTTCTTTCTTCCTTCCTTCCTTCCTTCCTTTCTTCCTTCCTTTCTTTCTTTCTTTTGAATGAGAACATTTATTCTATCCCATTGTATATTAGAAATTTGAAACTTATTTTATTTTATAGGAACTCACAGTTAAGAGATTGTTAATATCAGAAGAGACTTTAGATATTAAAAAAATTTCTATTTATTTATGTGAGACGAAGAGGAGGAGGAAGAAGAGGAAGAAGAGAGGGAGAGAATGGGTATACTAGGTCCTCTAGCCACTGTAAACAAACTCAGGATGCATGCACAACTTTGTGCATCTGGCTTTCTGTGGGTGCTAGGGAATCGAACCTGGGACATCAGACTTTGCAAGCAAGTGCCCTTTATTGATGAGCCATCTTCCTAGCCTGACTTTGGATATTTTAAATTTATTGTGTGTGCATATTTATGTTGTGTTGTGTGTATATGTGTGCACAGGAAGGGGTCACAGACTGTGTGTGGAAGTCGGAGGACAACTTCGCCTCTCTACCTCATTTGAGGCAGGGTCTCTCCCTCTGGATTCTCACTCTACTGTTCTTTGCTGCGCTTGTCAAGCACTTCTGGGACATTCTCTTGTCACTGCTTCTATTTCACTGTCAGATGCAGTGTGTGGGGATGACAGAAGACCTCCACAGCCTCGGCTTTTTAGGTGGGATCTAGGGACTGAACTTGAGTATTCCTGCTTAAGCAGTGAGCACTTCGTCCACAGAGACCTTTCTCAGTGTGAGAGTTTAGATTTTTTTAAAAAAATATTTTATTTATTCATTTTCAAGCAGAGAGAGAGAGAGAGAGAGAGAGAGAGAGAGAGAGAGAGAGAGAGAGAGAGAGAGAGAACACAAGCGCACCAGGGCCACCACCTTGTGAGTCAGACTTATGTGGGACCTGGTGAATTGAACCCGGGGCCTTAAGCCCTGGAGGCAAGTGCCTTAACCGCTGAGCCATCTCTCCAGCCCGAGAGTTTAGATTTTTGAAACTGTTAAGACTATGGGATTTTTTAAAATTTTATTTATTTTTAGGGGGGAACTTTGGAAGTGGCATCGGATGTGTTTTCTATTTTGAGATGGCCAGGAGCCTTTGAGAATTAGGAGAGGAATTGGGTGCCTTCAAACTCATGTACTCATCGAGTTGATAAGCGGTGGACATGTGATGGTTCCTCTTCTCTGTCATCTTGACTAGGATGTAGACTCATCTAGCAGACGCTCCTCTGGGCCTGTCGGTGAGGGCATTCCAGAAATGCTTGAGGTAGGACGACCCACCCTGAATATGGACAGCACCATCCCATGGATTGGCATCCCAGACTGAGGAAAAGAAAACAGCAGAAGGTACTGAGCTGATTCCCAGCATCGATCTCCTTCTGCTTCCTGATTGTAGGCAAGGCTGCTCCTGCTCCTGCCACCATTCCTTCCCCACCATGAGCCCAGAAACCCACCCTTTCCTCCTTCCTTCTCTCCCTTCCCTCTTTCCTTTCTTTTCTTCCTTCCTTCTTTCCTTTCCTTTCTTCTTTCCTTCTTCCCTTCCTCCCTCCCTTCTTTCCTTCCTCTCTTTCCCTCCCTTCATTCCTTTCTTCCTTCCCTCCTTCCCTTCTTCCCTTTCTTCCTTCTTTCCTTCTTCTCTCTTCCTTCCTTCTTTTCTTCCTTAAATTTCTTGTGTCAGATCTGTCACAGCAATAAGAAAAGTAACTAATACAGCATATTTAGTCTTTTTTATTCTTTTGTTTTGCTTTTTCCTTTGAGGTAGGGTCTCGCGCTAGCCCAGGCTGACCTGGAATTCATTATGTAGTCTCAGGCTGGCCTTGAACTCAAGGTGATCCTCCTGCCTCTGCCTCCTGAGTGCTGGGACTAAAGGCGTGTGCCACTGCAACGGCTTTTCTTTTTTATTCTTGCAGTGCTGGGTTTGCACAGGCAAGAGCTCCACCACTTAGCCACACTCCCAGTTCTCAAAAAGAATACTTTCTCTTTACCCCCAATAGGAGCACAGGCGGTATGATACAGCCTTATTATCTACCAACATCTCTTGGTAACCCATCTATACCAGCTCACAGGAAGGGTGTGCAGGCTTGGAAGTCACTCTGGGCTGTGTCTTAGTGTCAGTGTATGGTACCACCTTTCCTCTCTGGAGTGCTTGTCTGTGAACTTTTATCCATTGATTTATGAGAGAGAGAGAGAGAGAGAGAGAGAGAGAGAGAGAGAGAGAGAGAGAGAGAGAGAGAGAGAGAATGGGAGTGCTGGGGTCTTCTTGTCACTACAAATTGCATCTGGCTTTATGTGAGTGCTGAAGAATTGAACTTGGGCCATCAGGCTTTGCAAGCAAGCACCTTTAACCACTAAGCAATCTCTCCAGCCCAACTTTTGTCCTTTTAATGTGCTAAGAAATCCTACTGTTTGGGCTTGGGTCTATCAGATCTGGATCCCAAGACACTATTTGAATGCATTGCTTTACTTGGGAGGTGTGGGCTGCATTCCTCAAAAAAAGTGTGCTAAAGTCTTAACCTGTGGATGAGACCTTATTGGGGCCAAGTTGAGTGGAGGTCAGGCTAGGGTAGCCAGGACCATTATTGAAGCCTCATCCAATGTCAGGCGTCCTTATAAGAGTACCATTTGAAGTTTCATAGATATGACTTGTGATAATAGAAGCAGAGTAAAATTAGATTGAAGATCTACCAGTCATGCGATCTCCAAGGATGCTTGACCTTCGACCCACACCCCCCTCCCAAGAGGTCTGTATTATCCCTCTAACTCTCAGGGGATTCTATCAAGTTGTGTTAGCCATTCTTGTTTTAATTCACTGAAGAGAAGTTCTTTGATCTGAACTGGGATCTGAACTCAGCTCACCTGACTGCAGAGTCTGCTTTCTCCTTCCCCTCCTGCCGCAACACACTATACCCCTCCCTTCTTTTCTTTCCTTTTTTCTTTTCTTCTTTTGTTTTCTTTCCTTTCCTTTCTTTCCCTTTCCCTTTCCTTTTCCCTTCCTTTCCTTTCCTTGCCTTTCTTTTTCTTTTCAGTGCTGGGGATTGAACACAAGGCCTTGCACATGCTAGACAAGAGCTGTACCACTGAGCTCCATGTTGGTCCTCACACCCTTTCTTTTTAAAAAAGTATTTTATTTATTCATTTTCTAGCAGAGAGATACAGAGAGAGAAAGAGAGAGAGAGAGAGTGAGAGAGAGAGAGAGAGAAGCATGCACCATGGCCACCACCTTGTGGGTCTGGCTTATGTGGGATCTGGGGAATTGAACCCAGGGCCTTAGGCACTGGAGACAAGTGCCTTAACCGCTGAGCAATCTCTCCAGCCCTTTTTTCATTTAAAAAATATTTTATTCTCACACCCTTTCTTATTTGCCCGCACCCTGATAAAGATGAGAGGCTTCACACAGCCTTCCACGTCTTTCTCAGCTGTCACACCACCTGGTGGCTTCATTTCCCTGAGAGGAGCCTCCCACCCTACCTAAAATCTCAGCGTGTATCTGCTCATCCCTTATCACTGGACATCTAGATAAACATTACAGGAGTGAACATTTGACAGTTAAGTCTCTCTGCACACATTTTTAATGATTTCCTTTCTATAAATCCCTAACCTCGGGGAAGCCAAGTCTCAGTTTATTCAAACTTGGGAGATATAACTACATAGATTTCCAGAAAAATTCTTTGAGCAAATTTACACTTGTAAGAACAGGATTGACAGGGTTTTGAAAACTCTTTACTAAAGCTCTGCTATCTTAGCAGCTTTTTTTCCTTTTTTTTTTTTTTTTGGCCACCAGAGGCCCGGCTGATGTCCAAGTTGGAATATTCCAATTACTTTAGGAAGCTGAGCCAGTGGTCCATGGTCCACGGTGCCTGGGAAGGAAGGAAGAAGGAGAAGGAGAAGGAGGGGAAATAGGATAAAGAAGCCCATTTCTTCACAGACATCTCCAGAAAGCCTCCTCCCCACAACGAAGCTGTTGATTTCTCTGGCTTCCAAGTTATTTGTGCACAAGGTTAGCGTTTCCAAGGCAGAGGAGAAGGAACCATGTCGTTGTTTGGAATTAGTTCTGTCCAAGAAGATCTGTTTTAGACTTGAAAAGATGATTTCATAGAGGAGGGGCTACATACTGGTCATGAACTCACAAAACCTTCCCACTTGGTTAGAACACGGCAGACTAAGGGAGCCATCAGAAGCTCCTCCTCTTTTGGCTGGGAGCCCCTGACATCCTGGGTCCCCAGTCCACACCCAGCCACACCTCCTTTCACTCATCTGTGCCTTCGGGAGGCTGTGAACAACTCCCAGGGAGAAGACAACATGGTGGTGTGTGGGAAGAACACACATTTAGGATGGGTTGTACATTCAGAGTGTCCATCTCTGCATCCTGCCAACTTGGGGATGGATGCCTTGAGTTCTGGCACATTGTGGAAATCTGTTTCCTTGTGTGGATACTGACAAATGCAGGGAGGTGAAGGTGAGAAGGTACTGGGAACTAGGGGCCTGAGGCCCCCATCATGGGTACCTGGTGTCGACTTTTATCAAACAAGGAACATATAGAGCCCAGAAAGAATGAGCCTCTCAACTGGAGAAACCAACACATTAGGTCCAGGGGAAGGAAGCAACTCCTTCTTTGCTCTGTTATCTAGAATCTTCTCCCCCACCTCAGCAAAGCCATCATTTGATGAACAAGGAAATCCCAAAGGAGACTTGTTTTAGATCTCCAAGCCCAGGCTGTGTCTGATGAGACTCTTGATTGAAAAAAGAAAAGCAATGAAACCCACAAATTGTTTTCCAGGTGGTTTTGGCAAGCAGGGCCTGGGTGTGACAAGCTGATGGGGAGCCTCCACTCGGTAGGTCTGTCCCAGCCAGAGTGGCCTCAGTCCCAAGAACAGGAAGACAGTGTCTATAGCAGCTTTGCTCCTTTGCAGGCGTTTCCCCCCAGCTGTATCACATTGGACAGAAGTATGAAGCGGTTATTAATGTTTGGGATTTCATAAAGTTTTTTAGATCCTAAGGAGACGGGGCAAGGCACTGTCTGTTCTTTATAATTGGCGAGCGTTCCCCAGGCGGCTATTGAGGCACCTTGAAAATCAATGTTTTTATGACCCCCGACCCCTTTCTCGCTGAGGAGTGTCTCCTACAAGTCGCTCCCCAGGATGAAAAACAATAAAAGTAAATACAGAACAGCGAAGGCCTGAGGTTAATGTCTTTAACAAGATAATGTTACTTAAGGGAACCGTAAAGCCAAGCCTTGTGAAATCCCATGTCTTCACTGAGGTCTCCGCTGTGTTAGGAAACCATGCACACGGATCTGGCAGTGTTTGGCTCCCTCTGTGCCTTGAACACGTGTCAGACCCATCCTTTAATACTGTCATCCTTCAAAATACACCGAGAGGGCTGGAGAGATGG
>PVHP010034179.1:0-19251 GCA_004024765.1 Zapus hudsonius
CTGGGAGATGGCTCAGTGGGTGAAGTGTTTGCTGCATAAGCATGAAGACCAGAGTTCAAATCTCCAGACCCCACATAAAGCTGATGCAGTAGTGAGCATCTGCAATCCCAGCCTGCCTATGGCAGGATGGGAGGTGAAGACAGGACAATCCTGGAAAGCTTGTGCTCCAGCTAGCCTGGCAAGCGCATTGAACAAGACCCTGCCTTAACCAAGGTGGAAGGCAAAGCCCGGCACCCAAGGCTCTTTTCTGACCTCCATACATGTGCTGGCACCTGCACTGTAACACATACATGTACACACATTATGCATACACATAGCTCTCTGCTGGATGGCTCTAAACCCAGGGACAGTTAGAAATGTCTGCAGAAAGGTTTGGTTGCCATAGCTGGTCAGATCTCTTCCCTGTATGCACCAGCCCCAGCCCTGGATCCTCAGGCCACCTGCACTTCTGACCAACTCACCATCTTCAAATATGGGGACTCTGCCTGCTCACACAGAGGCTTCAGAGGCTGACAGTCCAGGAACCCAGTGTGATCATACATATTATAACAAACAGAGAAGGGTTCGGGGTGAGGTCAGGGTGGGTCCCGAATGTGAAGGTTCTGTGACATCAGGACAGGCCACCCTCTGTCATTAGATCAGAAGAGTCCCATGGTGAGTCTCACTGTAGGCACAACTGACCTAGCTCCATCTCTAGCCCCTCCCTCCAGGGGTCAGGACATGGCCTCATCCCAATGCCCTCTCTCAGCCTTTCCTTCCCTCCTCCTGACCTTCCAATTCCTTTCCTTTCTGCCTTCTGCACATAAGGAACTCATTTCTGGTGTCCACTTGCATATCCTCTTACCTCTTGTTTTCGTTTATGCCCAGGAGCATGCATAATGGTTTTTGTGCTTTGCTTTTGATTCAAAGCATATCTTATTTAGTTGTACAGGAAGGGTACAGTCCAAGGGATTTATCTAACAATATATGATGCTTTTGAAAAGTGTAAGCATGGGGAGCTTGAAGGTTTTCAGTGTTCTTACCATGAAAGCAATAACTTTTGTGAGGTAACTATGCTAGTGAGTTCATCTCAGCTATTCTAGCATCTACACAGATTTCCAGATAGCATGTTTTCCACCACAAATGCATTCATTTTTTTGGTCAACTTGCCATTTTGTGGAGGGCTTCTGGAGAAAGTGTCCTGGATGCCTGCCTCCCATAGTGCCTTGCTACATTTGGAAACTGTCAGTTTTAGAGTATCTAAGTACAGCTTTAATATGCTTTTGTCTGATCACAGGTGAAGTTGAACATCTTTCCATGTTTTCGGGGTGTTACACTGCATTTTGGTGAGTTGTCTGTTAGGTATCTGACACTTCTCTTATAAACCAGCCCCTCCCCCTCTCTTTCTCTCTCTCGCTCTTTTTTCACAATCTTCACTCAATTTCTTTGCTCTCAACTCTTCCTTTTAGGTATTGTCCTGGTATTTTCAAAGGAAAAGGTGAGGCTAGGAATAGTTTTGGGAGCTTTCCCCCAGAAGTGACTGCACTAGAATGCCAGACAGGTGAATTTGATCCATCAAGATTATCTATGACAGTGAAGGTGAGCCATCCCACCCAACAACTCACATTGAATCTGGGAGGTCAGTGTCATGCTGTCCCATACCTTTTGGCAGCGTGTCCCTCCTCTCTGTCCCCTGGCTAGCTGGCTGGCTGTGCCCTCAGGGATGTGCAGCAGGTGGGAGGGCTGCCGAATCACTCCAGCCTCTCCCATCCTTGGTTTTCCATCCTCTGGACACTTGGTGGAAATAACTCACCAGGTCCTTCTTGCTCCTGGAACCTGCTGATATGTTTGTCCCCAATTGGGTCACATGTTGGAGCCACTGGGGAAGATTCAAAATAGGTAGGCACTTGTTTCCTACTGTGAAATTCTGATTAATTGGTCTGAAGAAGAGCTAGCATGTCTAGAGTTCTAAGCACTCCCCACCCCCATGCCCAGACCCTTCTGAAATTCTCTGGTCCTGGAGACAGGCCAAGCAGGAGAGGTGAGATTCAGATTGGGCATGTGACCCCTGAAAAGTCGCTACCAGGGCCTTGCAAGCAAGCAACCTGTTGGCTGGTTTAGAGGGTGGCTTTCAGGGAATGCCTTGGAGGTGGCCAAAGAAAGAATCCAGACCTAATGTGATCAGTGACTATAAGCACATAAAAGAAGGAAGGTCCAGGACAGAAGGAGGTGGCATGGTCCCTGCTGTGACTTGGGTCTATGAGAGCCTGCAGGAAGTATCTTTTCCTAAAAATATGGGACTTTTTATTGAGGCCCTTTGTGCAGGAAGACTGGGTGCTAAGGGAGGGTTCTTACCCATATGGTGTGCATGCACAGTATGGAGCAGAGAAGACTCTAGACTTCTAGAACTTTCATTTTCATGACAGTGACAAGGCACTGAGATGTTTATGAGAAGAAATTTTTTCTGTGCCAGGTGTGAAACTGAGGTTTTCAATCTGTTTTCCTTCACTTAATCATGCAGATGGTAGCAGTCATATGAGGAATGACTCACTCAGCTTTGACTGACCCAAAGCTCAACCCAACTGTGCTTATGCACTAAGGGAAATTTGTTGGTAATAGGATGGACATGTCTACAGCCTGGATCCTGGCATGGTCTCCGTGTGGAATTGTGTGAGCTTTGTCCCCTGTCTGTCATCATAGATGATGCCTGCCATGCAGCCAGAAGTATTCTTTTTTCCTTATGGCAGTTTTCAAATACAGTTTGTTTGGTTGCTCTCCATCCCCCCTCCTCTTCCCCACTCCAGTGTTCTTGAGTGCTGCCTCTGGGGGTGTAAGCACCCTATTAGTCGCTTTTGCATCACTGTGAAAACAAACCTGAGAGAACAGCTTAAAGGAAGAAGAACATATTTTGTTCACAGTTTCAGAGGAGTTAGTCCATGACCACTGAGCCTCATGGTGGCGGGAGTATTTGTTGCAGGAGGCTGTTCAAGCAGAGGGTGAAGAAGGACTTGGTGACAAGGTATGACTTTCAAAGGCCTACTTTCAGTGGCCTAGGCCCGATCTCCTAAAGGTTCTACCACCTTCCAAATGATAGCTGGAAACCAAGTGTCAACAAGTCATCAGGGGAGAGGAGCTTTTCTCATTAAACCCCAGCAAACGTGCACAGATCCATGGCCTCTGCACTCTCTGAGGGGGTCACAGACCTATGGGAGGATCCTCATCGTTGGCTCTGTCCAGTGCTGAGACTTCACAGTGTGGCTCACCTGCCCAGCCCTGAGCCCATTTACTTTATTAAGGTGGCACCGAAGACTTTAAAAGTCTACATGTGGCTTGTCCTCTGGGATGGCTGTGAGAAGACCAGCCCTGCCTCCCTCATGCATAGACTTTCTGATCTTGCTTCATGCAGATTTCAGTGTTTCTGCAGAGGGGAATTCATTCATTCATTCATTCATTTACTTACTTACTTTTTTGTTTTTGGCTTTGGGATGAAACTCAGAGCCTTTCATCTATATGCTGAGTAGGTACTCTATTGCTAAGTTCCATTCCCAGCCCGACAGAGTCAGGGGATAGAAGTGACTTAGGGGCAGTGCTGTTGTTGAGGTGTTGGAAGAAGGACTAGAACCCGAGCAGGGGAGGATGAAAAGAAAAGGGCAGAGAGCTGGAGAGGAACACCTTTTTCCCCATCCATCTGGTCATTGCCCTCACCCACCCACAGCCTGCAAGCCCTGTGGCTAGAACACTCAGTAGCTGTGGCTGTTCCCAGGAGCTGAGTCTGGCCCCCATCGCCAGCCCAGAGCCTTGCTGCTGCAAGGGAGCTTGGTTCTTCCTCATAATGGCCCTGCCTCAGAACAGTGAGGACCCAGAGTGACCAGAGGCTGCAGCTCCACCCTCACTATAAATATTTAAATGACAGTTTAGCTTTCAGAGCAAGTATGTCAGTGGCCAAGATCAAGCTTTTTGACCTTTTGTCAATTTACTCAGTGAAATATGATTCTCCTGTTTGCAAAATGTTGTTTGTGGCTCGTCTCCTTTTCCCGTAGTTGAAAGCACCACATCACCTCAAATGCAGAGTACAGAGTACATGAGAGAGTCTGCACTGATTGCAGATAAGAAAATTCCTTTTCTTGCCCAGAGTCAGGCCCAACTTTGCTATTTCAGCACCAGAGAGAGCGAACAGCTCCAAGCCCAGCAAACAAGAGTTCCTTACTAAAAATGCTGCATGGGAGGGAATTCAGGAGCTCTTTCATCCAAAGCCAAGGGCAGCTCAGCTCTGGCTGGGTCTCCCTCAGCTCCAAGCCTGACCTCAGTGGCTCTCCCAGGCTCCAGGCTAGTGTGGCCTCGTTCCTGTTTGAGACAAAGCTGCTCTGTGGAGCTTGAAAACCTGCTGTCGGAGAGTGTGGCCTTTTTTAAGTACGGGAAGGTCCTCCAATTGAGTAGTGGAGAGGGGATAGGGAAAAAGGTAGGCACTTTGGGATTCAGCATTGTATTGCTAAACAACAGATTCTCTGGGCTCCTAACCAAGCTCTCGTGTGAGTGATGGCCAAGCTGGTACTCAGCTGTTCCTTCTTTGCTTTCAAATATTCCCAGCACAGGAATACCTAAAGCAAGATAAAGAATATGCCTAAGTGAGGTTTAAGGAACAGCACATCAGGGGCTGAGGAGATGGTTCAGTGAGTTAAGTGCTTGTTGCACAATCATAAGGGCCTGCCTTCAATCCCCAGAATCCCAATCAGGTGTCGTGGCTCACACCTGCCATTCCAGCAGGTTCAGTGAGAGATCTCGTCTCAAAGAATATGGTGGAGAGCAACTGAGAGAGACCCCCAATGTCGATCCTTGGCGTCCACATGCATTTGTACACACGTGTCCCTGTGCACACACATGGGCACATATACACAGGCACTCAATGAATGTGAACACACTTTCACTACCATTGTCTGTCATCAATCTTGCTCCCATCCTTGCATTCTACATGACAGGTCCAATTTTTAGACCATCCTAAGTCTTTCTAATGGCCTGGTGACCCCATCCTTGCTGGGTGAAATGGGGCAGTGGGCAGCGCCAGAGCCTTTGCCAGAGTCCCCTCAGTAGCCTCATAGCTTACTGTTCTCACCCATGCCTCCCCTGGCTCAGGCTGAGAACCTGTGTGCCTACAGGGTAAACTGGAACTGAGCTGAGCTCATAACACCTGCAATCCTCTGACAAGCGTCACTGAGGAGGCAGCCATGGAAGCTACCCTGCCCCAGGCCCAGCTCTTCTCTCCCTAGAGAAAGAAGTACCTTTGGAAGTGTCCGTGTTTGCTCAGCACTCTTCCTATGACATTTACAAAGCAACTTTTTAAAACATGTAAAAAGCTATATCAATTTTTGTTCACAAAGAATGCTGTTTGAGATCTGATCTCTGATAGTTTCCTCCGAGGCCAGCTGCTTTCTGTCTTACCGGCAACTTTAGAGCGCATAATGCAGGCAGGCCTGTTTTAAATTAGAGAAGTAGTGCTTATTTTGAGGGAAAAATCTCTCCCTGTCACTTTCTTTTGCACCCAAGAAAAAGTGATCCAGAAAACTACCCAAGGGGTTGGGAATGTGGCTTCCCTGGTAGTGTGCTTACCTAGACACACCAAGGCCCTGCTTTCATCCCCAGCACCACTGAACTAGATGTGGTGGCACTTCTTTGTGGAACTGAGAAGAGGAAGGGGTGCTTGGTGGCTCAGAGCAAACTGGGCATTCCTAGACAAAGGTTGGAGGTCAGCATTTGGACATATAGGTACAGGGCCCCTCCTATGGGTTATGTACTTGGAGCCTCCCCTCCTTATCCACAGAGAAAGGCAAGCTCATGGTGAGAAGCTCACATTTAAGGAATACACAGCTTTGAGTGCCAAACTGCCTCAAGTAGAGATGGTGCAGAACTGCTATTAGGGGTAGCTCTATTTAGGGCTGCAGATCAGAGCTGGTGATGCTCACATCTGCCCTAGGGAATTTTAAGAATGGAGCTGGCAGCTGGCTGTTGGAGAGGGGACAAGCCAGCCTCCAGAGAGAGCACCTGCTGATGAGGGGCAGAAATAACCCTTTGGCCACTTTGCCAGCTGCACCACTGGATCTCTCATTTTGATGTTAGGAGGGCAAATATAGTATTCTGTGTAGACTGTTGTCTTCCTCACCACAATCCCTAAGGAGTCTTCCTGACAGAGCCCGAGGTCAGCCCAGGGCTCACCCTGCAGCACTTGGTGTGTCTGTGTTTGATTTTTCAGTATATACCTCTGTGATGTCTCCAGTGCCTGGTCTTTTCTAAGCTCCAGCTTTTTGTTGTGCCAAGCTCATGGGTAGAAAATATACATGGCATCCAGGCCACAGTGCTTTCCACTCCACTTGGACCTGTGCTGTGGGAGACACGGGTGGCAGTGCCCTATGCCCTCATGTCCTCCCTGGGTGTCATGGTTTGACCCAGGTGTCCCCCACAAACAAATGAATGTGTTCTGATTGATCAATCCTCAGCTGATGACAGTTTGGGTTTTACAACCTCGATGGAGCTGTGTTGTTGGGGGCGGGCTTATGGGGATTATAAGCCAGCTTCCCCTTGCCAGAGTTTGGCACACCTTCCTGCCGCTGTTTGCAGTGCTGTGGCGGAAGTGATGTCCACCCTCTGCTCATGCCATCATTTTCCCTGCCATGATGGAGTCTCCCCTCGAGTCCATAAGCCAAATAAACCCATTCCTCCACAAGCCGCTTTTGCTTGGGTTCTTTCTGCGCAGCAACTAGAAAGCTGACCACAACCCTGGGAAACGGCAGTTGGCCCCAGAGCCCTTTCTGCAGGTTGCTGGCTCAGCAGGTGCTGTATGGGGAATGCACTCCGAACTCCTCGGCAGAGGCACAAGCCAGCCAAGTGCACCTGTGAGGGGCACCCATTGTGTGTCTCCTGCTCTGCCCAGGTTTCCTCCATAGGCCCGCTTTCTGTTGCTGCCCAATCCTTCCCTCTGCTGGCCTGGAGTGGTGGCGGGAAGTTGTTCTCAGCCAACCACATTCCCAGAAGCCCTTGGGCCAGGGTGGGCCATATGACTTGTTCCATCCAATGAGAGTGTGCATGCATGTGTGTATATATGCGAGCTTTTATGTGTGTGGGTGTCCATGTACATGCCGACATTGGGTGTCTTCCTCAATTGCTTCCTACATTATTTTTATGAGATAGGATTTCTCGCTGAACCTGGAGTTGAGCAAGTTCCGAGGAATCCTTTCTCTGTCTCTCCAGTGCTGGGATTGCAATCATGCACCACTATACCAGATTTGTTATTGGGTACTGGGAACCCAAACTTAGGTTCTCATGCTTGTAAGGCAAACCCTTTGTGCTTGAATTCGTTTCCCAACCCCTCCAAAATGTCATGTAGACCCTGGTGTTTGTAGCTGAGATATTACTTTACAAGGCTGTGCAGAGAATGTGATTGAACATATTTTGGGAGCTGTGGGAGAGTTTAATTCTGTATAATTATGAATGTTCCTTGTTTAAACAATACATTCTGTGCATAATTTTAAGTGATGACTTAATTATGCCCATTATTTTCCTTTAAACAAATTTGTATGAGTGGAATTTCTGGGTCAAGGAATGTTTTGAAGGCATTTGGAGAGCAGCCGAGGGCCTCGCAGGGTCGGGTGACTATCCTCCTGTCTCCAGCCCACAGAGCTCTTCTGTTCCCTGGACAGTCTTGAGGGCTTTTTCCTATTTATTGTTTATTATAGAAAATTTAGATATAAAGAAATACAAAAGTACAGGAGATGATGATGTATCTGTTGGTGGCAATGCCTGTTACTATGGAATGAGATGTGCATGCAAGTGTCCCTGTGTGTGGGGGTGTGTGTCCATGCGTCCATCTATGCCATTGTGAGCCTGTGGGCTAAGGCTGTGGGCTGCTGGCCTCAGGGTGGCTACATGTTCCCCTGTGTGCTAGATGTCCCTGACTGTGGAGATGGTGGTCTGTGCTCATGACATTGTGAGTTGTGTGACCTTCAATAGCCACTAACCTTGGAGATTATGTCTCCTTGTTTTTGAGATGATCTGGAAGGCTCTCCCTAGCTTTTCAGGCTATATGTTGCAGGCAGAGCATCCTCCTTTATGACAGGGGTCTCCTTTTAAAGCTCCAAAGTCAAAATGATTCCATTCCTGAGATCTGCTGTCATTCTGGTCACATAGGAGTGCACATTTGTGACCTCTGATTGGTACCAGACAAGCAAGTCTGGAAATAATAGCTGGAGGATGAAGAGGCAAAAGGCAGTGATAGCAAAGATGAGCACTCCATTCCCTTGGAGGGGGAGAGGAGCTCAAAACCTCACGACACTCACTGGCTTGGTTTTCTTTGCTTTAAAAGCTTGGGTGCAAACAAAGCTATCCTGTGATCCATTAATTGACAAGAGCCCAATGAATCCATTTAGTTGGCTCAGAAGACCAAAATATCCATACTTGGTTTCCATTATCTGTTGGCTGGGAATCTTTTCATTAAAAAATACATCTTAGAGTGGCTTTAACACAGAGAGGGTGTCTACATGCCAGATGCCTGAGAGTCCAGAGATAAGGTTACTGATGCTGACTGGTCTCAGCAGGCCAACAGTTGGCTCTCTTGGTTCTAGTAAGAAAGGCATACGCATGCCCAATCCAAGGGTACAGGGCTTTCAATCTCAGTGGCATGGCTGGCATTCCCCAGGAGGAGGGGCTATTCTGGGGTTTCCTGGTGTGGTTGCTGGCCATGCACATCACACCCAGACACGTTGTTCACACTCATAGATGTGGCACCTGGTGAAAATTCATTTATACTTCGTTTAAGGGCCCTTGAAATTCTGACACATTTGACCTTCTCACCCCATTGATGAAGACTCGTTTTAATGTCAGTCTTCCTGGACTAGATAATGCGTCAGGCATGGTAGAGTCCCAATTCATACACAGTTATAAGGCTGCCTGGAGCCTGTGCTGGATTCATTATTCTACACACACACACACACACACACACACACACACACACACACACGCACACACTCACGCACACACACACACACACACGCACACATGCACACACACATGCCCACAGAGGGCTGTACAGGTTATTTATCTAAGTCCACTGTGGAGGAAGTAGGCGCATCGTCACATGCCTCCTCCAGAGCTTATTACCTTTGCAGTGGCACACCGGTATCATGTCTCTCAGTGGCTCAGAAGTGGCCCTGACACCAGATTTACGAGGGTCCTATGACAGTAGATGAGAACACTAGTGAACTTTCTCCCTTCTCCCTGGGTGCAGGGAGGGGTGTGTGACAGTGGGTGAGAACACTCGTGAACTTTCTCCCTTCTTTCTGGGTGCAGGAGGACTGGGTTCACTTTTTAGTCCCAGACGTTGTATACATTAGGCACTGTTCCCACTGCTGTGACAAAATATTTAACAAAAGAAACTTAGGAAAGAAAGGTTTATTTTGGTTCACAGTTTGATGAAGGCATAATGGCTGGTGTGTGACACCAGTGGTCCCATTCAGTCCGCAGTCAGGAAGCAGAGAGACCAATGCCCGTGCTCAGCTCCTCTCATAGTCTAGTCTGGGACTTTAGGTGGGTCTTCTCACTTCAATTAACCTAATCTAGAACTTCCTCTCAGACCTGCCCAGGGATTTGTCTTGTCAACCATGAGATTAACCATGGAAGAGTATCTACCTGGTCTTTGCTATATAATATTCCTAGCAGTTTTATAAGATTAATCTTTTCACTTTAATATTTCAAATTCCACTTTGAAGAGTTGGCATCCACCTAACAATGAAAAGAGAACAACTCCCCTTGGGAAACATAGGTGGTTAAAAGTAAATATCCTTCATCTATGGTCTGGATCAACATCCAGCTTACAGGGCAGAGGAAAAAGTCCCAAGGTCACACATGGCCTGACTGAGTTAATTCCTAGCCTTCTGAGCTGTAAGATCTATGGGGTGAGCAATCCACCCTGAGCTTCAGTTTCTTCATCTGTAACACATGCAGACCATGTCAGAATCATCTCCTGGTCTTTGGAGTGTTCAACGTGACCCTTTGGGTGAGGTACTTGGAACCCAGGGCTGAGTAGATGATGAACACTTAAAGCCCTGGCAGCTGTTTTGGTCCAAGGATATTAATTAGACTTAACAATGAAAATCAAAGCCCCCTAAACCATTCATTTCTGAATGTAAGTAAGTGTTAAACACTGAACCTCAGCTTTGAGACTAAGTAATCTGCCGATGATGGGCTAGAGCTGTGGTGGAAGCATCCATATGTCATTGTTGGATGGTTTCTCATGATGGTAAAATTCATCTCCATGTTAGGTGATTAATGCTCTCTAGTAGTAAAGGTATTTAATTAAATGTAAGGCATAGCTTCTGAATAGCTGAGCTCAAGCAGACATCTGAGACATCTGTTCCCAGGGTGTCCTGCTCTCTGTTCTGGAGGTGTTCTCTGGAAGTGATAGTGGAGGCTCCTGTGGTGGGACCTTCCTTGGTGGGTGGAATGCAACAGCAGATGCTCACAGGACATGAACTCAAGTGTGCAGGTGACCCTTGCTGGGTCTATAGAAACTGTGTGTGAATGCATAAGTGACACAGGCTACTTAGAACCAGTCTAGGCTGGAAACTAATCAGTGCAATGTTCTCTAATAGGCCGGGAACTTGCAGAGCCTCCACGTATCCTAAGCAAGCTGTTGTAGTCAGTTAGATGCTACTGGGGTGAACCTACAAACCAGGCACAATTTATGGGAGGAAAGGATTTATTGAAGTTACAGATCCCGGGGAAGGTTCCATAATGGCGAAAGAGGCCGGCCCCCTTTCACAGGTCCAAGAAGAGAGAGAGAGAGAGAGAGAGAGAGAGAGAGAGAGAGAGAGAGAGAGAGAGAGAGAGAGAGAGAGAGAGAGAGATTCACCAGCAACTCAAATAAGCACACTTAAAACAGGCAAACAGCAGGAACTCCAGGCTTGAGCTTAGAGCCACCCCAGACACACCTTAAGTCTGGAGCCTAGGATCGGGCCAAGGTGGCACTCCCTCTACCCAGGCAGCTGGAGAAAAACTTTAATAAATTCTTGAATCCATTGGGGGCATCCATTCAAACTACCACTCAAGTGATTTACTGACTTGCCTTTCTGGGTCCCCCAGCAGCCTGATCTTTTTCCTGGGGGAGGCTTTTATCTCTCTTTCAATTTTCACTTGTTAATGCTGTCATCCCAGCCAAATGGAAACACAGACTCAAAGTCTTCCACTGAGTAACAGTCTCAGGAACTTCCTAGAGGCTAGATGCTTTCTGCGGTTGGAAGTCAGCAGTGTTCCAAGTCTGGTCCCATAATGCATGCATGATGTGGGTACAGTGGATGAGCCCCAAACACACTGTGATGAGGGGTGGTCCATGCTCAGGATGGTGTAGGCACTTGCTGTGTACAAAATAATGACTGGAGAGGGGTCCGGACTTAAATGGAGTGATGAATTCATCAGAAAAAGAAATGAAAAAAAGATAAAAAAGGAAAAGAATGGCAGTTAAGGGCTGAGCAGATAGCTCAGTCAGTAAGGTGCTTGCTGTGCAAGGGTGAGGGCTTGCATTGGATCCCCAGCACCCTCGACAAAAACGCTGGTGTGGTGGTACGTGCCTATAGTGCCAGAGCTGGGGAGCTAGAGACAGGAGGGTACCTGGAGCTCTGTGGCCAGTGAGACAGTGACCCTGTCTCCAAAAAGGTATATGGTACCTGAGCAGAATGATACTGCACACACACACACACACACACACACACACACACACACACACACTCACTGGCAGTAGGGGTATTAGGTTTTAAAAATAGTAGATGTAGGGTGGGGAGATAGCTCAGCAGTTAAAGGCGCTTGCTTGCAAAGCCTGACAGCCCATATTTGATTCCTTAGTACTCATGTAAAACCTGGCTGGCGTACAACATGGTGCGTGCTTCTGGAGTTTGCTTGTAGTGGGTGGAGGCACAAACTCATTCTCTCTCTCTCGCTCTCTCTCGCTCTCAAGTAAATAAAATAAAATATTAATAGTAGTAGATTTTTAGGTATTTTTTAGCACAGTTTTAGGATTATAGGAAATTCGATCCAGAGCAGGTTTCCATCTGCCTGCTCTGCATTTTACAGTTTCCTTGCTGTCTTATCTGCGATGTAACAGCTGAGATCCAGTGTTGCTGCTCTGCTATGTTCACAGGCACATCTGATCTTCCTCCTTGTGTTGTACATCCTGCGGGCTTTGACAGGCCTGTCCTCCCTAGAGCTTGCCCTCTTTCCCCTCCCATCAGCCCTGGCAGCCACAAATCAGTCACTGTCTGCAGCTTTGCCTTTTCCAAAATGGCACAGAGCTGGGATCAGATGCACATGGCCTTTTCTCATTGCCTCATTCACTTAGCAACCTTTGGAGAAGGCTCTTCCACGTCTTTCCTGGGATGACAGCTCTTTTTCATGTGTGCTCAGCCAGTACTGTGTATCCATGCTCTGTTCTACTGGTGCTTGAGGCTCTGGAGGGCAGTGCATAACCCCAAGTGGTGTGCCTTCCACAGTGCTTCCTGAGAAATCGAAGTGAGCCGTCACATGCCATCTCATTGTAGCAAATGGACAGGTTTTGTCATTATGCCGGGGAAGCATGTGTAGGCATGTGTGTCTCTGAGTTCTTATTAGCATGTATGATTCTTGGGTGGAACTTTTAGCACCAACCCATGACTCTCTGAAGCTCTTACCTCCCTGGCTGATGCTGATCCAGTGGTGACTGTCTTACCTGTCTGGTCCAGCGTGAGAGTGCCGTGAGCAGAGCCACTGCAGACCTTCTACGTATGCAGACCAGTGATGGACAGCGTGTTCTGTTGTTTCCAGCACCATAACAAGGGGATTATTTGTTACAGTAGCAAACCCTCGCCCATCCCCACTGAGGCCTACTGCAAGGCCACACAGAGCATTGCACTCACTCAGTATTATGAGAAATGCTGGAGCAACTCTTCTAGATGACTCTGTTGGGTGCTTGGTGTTTGAGAGCAGTGGTCCCTGCCCTCATGGAGCTCAGGGCTGAGGGTACAGAGGCAGGTGGAGGTGTTAGTTGTCCTGGTAGTAGTTTTTCAGAAACCTGCCAGAAGGTACAGAGACTTAGGAATGGGTTCTTCCTGGTATCTTTGCTCAGAGGACATCAGGAAACAAGATTTATGATGTATTGTCAGGAGAGTTTTGTTTTTCAAATTGATAACTTTGTATGTTTTTTTTTTATCATGTACCACATGGTGTTTGGGGTACAGTGCCTTTGTGGAATGCTGATTCTAGCTAATTAACAGTATCAACCTACAGAGAGACTTTTGTGGCAAGAGCACAGAGGCTCCAGTCCGTATGTTTTTATTTTTAAAAATTATTTTTACTTTTTATCTTGTAACTTATTGTTTTATTTGAGACAGGGTTTTATGTCATCCCGGTTGGCTGAGACTGGTCTTGAATTCTGATCTTCCGGCCTCTACTTCCTCAGTGCTAGGATCCTATGTGCCACCACACCAGCTTTTCCTGGGAGGGGAGGGGTCAAGCCCAGGTCCTTGTACATGATAGGCGAGCACTCTTCCAACTGAGCCCCACCCCCAGCCCCAGCCTCTATATATTTAAAGAGCCAGTGGTGAGTCCTTATGGTTAGATCAGAGGGGGAGTCAAGGATAGCACCCAAGCCTCACCATGAGGAAGTGAGTGGGGGAGAGTCTGGAGGCTGTGGGGGAACAGAAAGGAAAGAATTGAGGGCAGAACCTGGCCTTTGTGAGGCTCTAACCAGGAACCAGTCTTACATCCTCAAGAAAAGTGACTGAAGGGGAACTGAGCAGATCACTTCCATTATCAATGGCTCTTGGGGACTGGGGCACCTGCTTTGTCACCTGTCTTCCTTTTTTTAAACATGTGTATGTGGTATACGTGCATATGTGTGAGTGTGTGTATGACTGTGTGGGTACCACGCATGTCGAGGCCAAAGGTTGCTGTTGAATGTCTTCCTTAAGTTCAATTGCTCTCCACCTTACTCTTTGAGATTCCCACTGAACACCGACTCACTGATTTGGCTAGACTGAACAGTCAGCAAGCTCCAGGGAGCCTTGTGTCCTGCCATGCCTGGCTTTTTTATGTGGGTACTGAGTCTGAATTTGGGGCTTCATGTTTATGCAGCAAGCGCTTTACCCACTGACTTCTTTCCCCAGTTCCTGGCTCTGAAGTCTCAGGTAACATTTTAAGGTCTGGATTCTGTGCCATTATCTGTAGGCTAGAAACTCGATCGCTACCAAAACCTAAAAGAAGTTTGACTCTAAGTAGAAAGATATAGCTTTAAAGAGAGGCAAGGTTTAGATGGACAGCAAAGATACTGTGCGATTTGTGGGGTGGGGTGGACCAGTGTCCAGGTGCCCTAAAGGAGGGCACTGGGCAAGGTGGTCAACCTCCAGAGGCTATTGATTCACACCACAGGAGTTAAAGGAGGTGTGACACCACTTCCCCTTTTGCTGAGTCCCAAAGCTCCCGCCCTTCAAACTCCTAGCATGTGTACTTTTCTCCAGAACATTCTGCCCCTCAGGATCCACCCCAGTGGGCTCCTCCCTGTCACTGAACAGTGTCAGTGAACATTGATGTGTGGAACGGGACCCTGGGAGGAAGGGTCCACATAGGGAAGGAGGGCAGTGGGCTGTGGTCCTGATCCATGTTAAAACACAGGTTTCCCCAGTGACTCTGGTGGCCAGCTGTGCACTTTGTACCTGCTGGACTCGCTGTGACAGATGCCTGTGTGCCAAGCAGTCCCATTTGCAGATTGAATTACCTCCCTATTCAGCTGACACAAAGCAGCTCCCAGAAGTCCATGAATAAGTAAAGAGCCCTCCAGCCCCCTGTGGAGTAGAGGCAGTGGGGCTGAGAGAGACTGGCATGCACTGACCAGGGCTGGTGCTTGAGGGGTGGACTGGCCGGCCTGTGGGAGCCCCTGGGCTGCAGACCCCACATCTTGTAAGTACCCTCTGTGTGGAATGGAAGGAGCCTGGTGGGTGTTGAGTTATGGCTTAGCGGCATAGCCAACAAGCATGGCTTC
Organism: Zapus hudsonius; assembly: GCA_004024765.1. NCBI lineage: Eukaryota > Metazoa > Chordata > Mammalia > Rodentia > Dipodidae > Zapus > Zapus hudsonius. Next base: position 15,026 of record PVHP010034179.1, read on the forward strand.
CCTGTGGGCTGGGGGGGGGGCAGCATGGAGAAGTACTCTCTGGATCGAGGGGTCATGTCCAGTGTGTCTGTGAGGATCCAAGTCCCCTGGGTTGTAGTTGTGTTTCAAACCTGACCTGTACCTTTAGCTCCAGACCTGTTCTCAGGCCATTGTGGGGCCACAGTGGATGGTGCTGAGGGTCATCTAGTGGGGTAAACTGAGGAAGGCACTCACCATCCAATGTCACTCAGAGTGACCTGAGCCTTGTTGGTGAGCCTGTGGTAGGCTGCTCGTACCCTCTGTCCATCCTGCCACTCCGGGAAATTGTGTTTCCTTTGAAATTGCTTGCTTAAGCATCTGATCACTGTTGAAGAACTTATTACCGTCTCCAGTGGGGACCTTCCTTTTCTTCTTGTTGCATTAGAGGATTGCATTAAATGATGAATACAGTGAGAAAATGATTGTAGCACTAGTCTGTGTAAATCCGATGTCTGTGGGAACAAACGTGAAACTACAAAGGCATTCACGCTGGTGGAAGACTGAAACAGTCTTTCTTTTGTTACTGTCCTGAGAACCTGAGAGTAAGTAGAGGAACTGGAGGCGGAAGGAGCTGTCCATGCTCTGCGATGGGTGTGTGTGTGTTTACAGGGCAGAGCAGGTGGCCTGTGTTTTCTGTGGCTCAGCGTTTGCTGGGTGCAGTAAAAAGGCACATCAATTAATCATGGCCTTTGTTCCCATCTGCCTGCGCAGTGCAGTTAATTAAAGCTTCGGATGAAGTGATATCTGAGCATCCTGCCTCAGTTGTCAGGTCTGGCTGTGCGCATCCTCTCAAAGCCCTTGTCTGGCTGGGGCACTTTTGAATTAACACTCCTTCCTCATGTGAAGCCACAGAGAGCAGCTTCCTGTTCTCACAGCCATTCCCTAGACCTCTGGGCTGCCGGGTGGAGAGTGGGTGTGAGAGAGAAGGAGCACGTTCGCTGAGTCTATGCAGACACCCCCAAACTGACAAAGCGCACCAAGTACTTGGGAATATTTGTCCCAGTTAAAAGTAGGATTAGGAAAAATTCACATCATTTGCAGATTATCGTCTTATTTTTTATGTCGTTCTTGACTGTTTCCTTGAGAAATCATGACTCCTTAAGGAGGCAATTGGGAGGTATGTGGGCGAGGAGGGGCTTGGTTGGGTTGTGTTGGATCCCGACCCATCTTTGCTGGGTGGAGGGTCACTCAGGAGGGCTGTGCTTTGTGTGTGTATGTGTTTGTGTGTTCCTATGTGTGTGGGCGCATGTGTGTACATGCATATGGAGACCAGAGGTCAACGTCAGATGTCTTCCTTAGTCACTCTACCTTATTTTATTGAGACAGGGTCTTTCACCGAATCCAGTGCTCACCAATTCAGCTAAATAAGCTGGCTAGTGAACCCAAGAATGCGCCTGTCTCTGCCTCCCCTGTACTGTTATTACAGGCACACACCACCATTTATGTGGGTTCTGGAGAATCTGAACTCAAGTTCAATGCTTCAGCCACTGAGCAATCTCCCCAGGTCTTGATGCACTTTTCATTTGGCCCATTTGGCCATGTGTAGAGACCCCCACCCATGCCTTTCATCCTGCATTGTAGCTGTTCCCACAATGCAGATGGTGAACCAATGATGTTACATCTGATAATTTTAGGTGACAAATTTAGGAAAAGGTTATATAAGTATTTTTCATGTTGCTTAGAGAAAAAAATATGTGTCAAGTGAGTTAATATATATGAGATTTTCTTTGAGGCAAGACTTCAGGGAGTTCCCAGACTAGGTGTAAGCAAGTCCTCTTCTGTGCTCCAACAATATTTTAAAATTTAAAAGCACGTGCACATAGCTAATAAAATCAATGCTATGTAATGAGGGATACTAAGAAACAGCCATGTCTTGCTTTGTCGTCGTTTTCTACCCCAGTCCTCCTAACATACTTGTAATACTTCTCTGCTGCCCCCCCTGCGGTTACCTCAATGATACTAAAAATATGCCCATACTGCTATTTTTAACTAGTCAAGTGTCATAAGTCAAAAATAGCACTTTCTGTTATGATAGATAAGTGGTTCTCAATTGGAGCAATTTAGTCTTCGAGGGGAAAACTGGTCACGGAGGAAGACGTTTCAATTTAACAGAATTCAGAGGAGAATGGATAGCTAACTATCTGCGTGTGCTCACGACAGCCCCTCGCGTGCTGACGTTGAGAAGCTCTGTGATAGATGACATTCTGGCTGTCTCCCCCAGCCTCCCCACGCATGGCTACGTTGCTGTATGACTTAAGTCAACAGTTAAGGTTGAAGTTGCTTACTGTGTACATATTGTTGGAGACAGAGACTGCATTTCCTCACTGTACAGATGGTCAGTTTTCCTGGAGTCGTTCATCGCCTTCACTTTCAGTTACACCATCCATAGTTATCATGTTAGTAATTATTTCCCACCCCAGACCTGGTGGTGCAGCGTGTCAGCCCGGCTACTCATAGGCCCTGGTGTGCCCATTCCCTCCCTCTCCCCCACCTGCTTGCAAATGAATAGATAAAATAATTTTAAAAAGAAAAAATAAAAAAGTGAACAGAGTGCTGAGGACATAGCTCAGTAGTAGAATATTTGCCTAGTATGTGCAAGGCCCTGTATTCAATCTCCAGCAAAACACACACACACACACACACACACACACACACACACACACACAAACACACAATCCCCACTTCTTGGTTGTATCAAAAGCCTTTTCTGAGGTAGGGTTTCACTCTATAGCCCAGGCTGTCCTAAACTTGTGGTCATTCTTCTGCCTCAGTCTCCTGAATGCTGGGATTGCTAGCATTTAATATAAATGAGGTGTTTCTGTAGGAAGATTCAGAAGGGACAGAGTGCCCTGAACTTTCCCATGGACGAAAGTCAAGGGGACAAATAGTGGTGGCTTCAGGAAGAATAGCAGGGAGGAAATATCAAAGCAGAGAGCAAGAAATTCCAATGAGAAATGAGTGGTAAGGACATTAGACCCATGGTTACGGAGGCAGCACGCCCAGAGTTTAGAGAAAGCAACTGCATGGTAGATCTGGAGTATAAGGGAAATACGCATGTAGTAGATTTGAAAACCAGAGGAAAATCAGACATGTAATTACAGTAAGAAGTTACCCCAAAGTATGAGGCAGAGACACGCAGAAGAATCACCCAGACCAAGAAGTAGTAGTCTGCTCTCACCAACCCCCACGTAGCCAAGTTGGGTGACCGGGGAAGCCACTCACGTGATGTACCCAGGCAGAGATGAGAGGGAATGCAGAGAGAAGGGGCTGGAAACAGCACGGAGAGGCCTTTTTTAAATCTTTATTGCCCAAAATTAGATACATTGTATGAACAAATATTGTGTTGGTATTCCCATTTCTCTCCCCCCTGTCCCCCAATTCCCTGGGTATCCTCCTCTGTGGACAAACTGGCTCAGTCCGTGGGGTAGGAGGATATGAATGGCCTAGGAGTCAACCCGGTTCCATCCCCCTTTGTATGTTGTTACTGAGGGGGGCAATGTCTCTGGATATTCTCCCCCACCATGGCTCTTACAATCTTTCCACCCCCTCTTCCACTCAATTCCCTGAGTCATGGTGGGTGAGTATTAAGGCTGCTTTATTGTTGAGGTCTTAGGTGCCTCTGTTGTGTTGAAGATCATTGGTGTCTGTCTCGCTGGCTGATTCTGGGTTCACAAATTGGCTGTGGTTATAGGTCTCTTGCTTATCTCACCACTCTCTGAGGGGTTCCATGTGGATCCTCCACAGTAGGTCTGGGGTGGCTCATCTCTTGCCAGGATATCAGCTATTGGCCTGTGGTTTGTTGGTAGGGTTGGAAGAGCCACAGCTCTCTTGCTGCCTTCTGAAAAATACAAACAGAATCTCCATCGGAGAGTGAGATCAGTATAGGTTAACTGAGATACACATTTCTGAATTGGCTAGATTCTATTGTGAGTAGTCTCTTTATAAATCACTTGTATAGTGAACTTCTCTTTGGGGTCCCGGTCCCAAGATTTTGGTTCCAGGTGCATTTCACCTGTAGTACTCTGCTAATGAGGCATGGAGGAAGTAAGGTTTCTGCTGAGTCTGGCAGGCTCTGGGACAGTCTCCTTCTGAAGGAAGTTGAGGCAAATTCCGGGGGCCCCTGTAAATCTTAGCAATCCTGAAAACTCCAAAGCCCCTAGGCAGGCCACAAGATAAGAAGCAGATCAAAGCCTAACTTATTCTAACTG
>PVHP010034180.1:0-19720 GCA_004024765.1 Zapus hudsonius
GAGAGAGAGAGAGAGAGAGAGAGAGAGAGCACCAGGCCACCACCTTGTGGGTCTGGCTTATGTGGGTACTGGGGAATTGGGGAACCCAGGGCCTTAGGCACTGGAGGCAAGTGCCTTAACCGCTGAGCCATCTCTCCAACCCATGAATTCTCTTTGTAGTGGCTGTTCAATTCAATGATATGAATGAAATAAATCTTTAATTTTCTTTTCTTGTACTACCCTTAACTGGCTTTTTTTGTATTTGTACTCTTTATCTGTAGATTTAAACCATTTATATGTAAGGTAATTATTCATGTTAAGGTTGAAATGCCACTTTAATGTAATTTCTGGGTTTTCCTTCTGTTTCTCATTCATCTATTTCTCTTTTCTTGCCTTCTAATGTATTGTTTGAATACATTTTAAAATTCAATTTTGAATCTACCCTTGGAAAAGCTCTCTTAAAAGTTTCTCTAGGTATTGCAATATACATGGAGAATGTGCCAGAGTCTATGGGTATTAACATTTTATCACTTCAGGTCAAGTGTAGAAATCTTTCCATTTATATCTTTAACCTCCTCCACTTTTAAAATATAATTACCTTAACAATTTCTTCCACATGCACTGCACATAAGGTTAGAAGTCAGTCTAATTTTTTCAGCCATTGTGACTTTAGAAATGCTTGAAGAGAAAGATGGTCCAATGTATATCCTCATTTTACTCCTTCCATTATTCTCTTTCTCTTTCAAAATTGTAAACCTTTTATAATATTTCCTGTGTGAACTTCCTTTAAATGCCTTTTGTTTCCCTTCTTCTGAGAATTCTGTATTTCCCATTCACTCCTGAAGGATATTTTTATTGACAAGAGAATTCCTGATTGGCAATTTTGTCCTTTCAACACATATGTTGTTCCATTTATGTCTGGTCTCCATGGTTTCAGATAGGGAGTCTGCTGTCATTGTAATCCATATCCCTTTGCAGGTAATGTGTAATTTCTCCTCTGGCTGCTTCCAAGACCTTTTCTTTATATTTTTAACTTTCTCTGCCTTTAATGCTTCATATTTCTAATTACAATATTCTTTGGATCTATCAACTTTGCTGTTTATCCAGCTTCTTTAATGTGTATGTCTATGCATTTCATAAGATGAGAGAAAGGCTTAGTGATAATTCTTTGAATATATATTCTTCCCTATACTTTTATTTTATTTATTTGCAAGGAGAGAGAGAGAGAAAGAGAGAGAGATTGAGAATGGGTACATCAGGGCCTCCAGCCACTGTACACAAACTCCAGATGCATGCACCACTTTGTACATTTGGTTTTACATGGGTACTGGGGAATCAAACCTGGGTCATTAGACTTTGCAGGCAAGTGACTTAATTACTGAGCCACTTCTCCAGCTCTCTGCTCCACATTTTTATCTGAGGCTCCAGTGATATGAGCAATTTGTTATTTGCTCATAAGTCTCTGAGGTTCTGCTAATAGTTTTTCAGTTGCTTTTCTGTTTTTTGGACTGGTTGATTTTTAATCATTTTATCCTAACTTCAGTAATTATTTCTTCTTTGTAATTATTAGACTAATCAGCTCAGTTGATCAGTTTTTAAAAAATAGCATATTACCATTGGTGGTACTATTAGTGTTAGTTCTGTTGCTTTCATTTTATTCTTTTTTTATATCTTCTAATTTTGGGAAAGGTTATTATTATTATTGTTGTTGTTGTTGTTGTTATTATTTGCTGGTGCTCAGCTTGTTTTCTCATTTGTACTCAGTCCATGATCCCAGCCCATGGAATTGTGTCACCCACACTTTGGGTAGGTCTTCCCAATTCAATTAACCTAATATAGAAACTTCCTCACAGACATGCCCAGAGATTTGTATGGGTATGTGTGCATGTGTATATTCAGGTACACATGCACATATGTGTATCTGGAGGCCATGCCTGAGGTATTGTTCCTCGGGAACACCATCCACTGTTCTTTTTCGTTTTTTTTGCAGATGGGTCTCTAACTGGCCTAGAACACATGAGTGGGCTAGTCTGGCTAGCCAGTGAGCACCAGGGATCCTCCTGGCTCCATCTTCCTAATGCTGGGATAATAGGCACATGCCATTATGCTGTTTGTTTTTGTATGTGGGTTCTGGGGATCAAACTCATGTCATCATTCTTGTATTGCAAACATTTTACTGGATGAGCTATCTCTAGCTCAGTCATATCTGCATTTTACTAACCTTGTGGGAGTATAGAACAATACCCCACGGATATCAAATAACCAAATTGTGGGGTTGTATGAGCAGAAGGCATGGGAGGAGGAACACACTTCCCAATGCCCATCCTGCTCACCTCAGCAGGTCAGAACCTCAGAAAGCTGAGGCAAGGTCATGAACCCTGTCTTGCCCTCCATGTTGTTTTTCAGCCCTCATCAGCATGTTTGACCTTTATAATTAAACAAATGCGTGGAAAAGCAAATGAAGACATGAATTCCAGATACACACCATATATCCTAAAAAACTATTCCATTCTCCTAACCTCACTCTTCCCAGACTATGGAATGCATGGATGGGTTAGTTCATTGCATAAGCATAGCTTGATTCTCCAATACATGCCAGGCATCCTGTTGGTGTTCAACAGTGAGCAAGGTCTATGTGATGTATAGCTGATGACATAAGAAATTTGTTTGTCCAGCCACACAGATGAGGGACTGACAAGTGGTATTTTTTTGCATATTAATTTTCAAAGTTTGTTCTTTGACAGTTTCACACATACATATTCGATTTTGATCCCAGCTAACACCATTACCCTCTCTTGTCCCCCCATCTCCAGCTGAACCTCTTCTTCTATCCACCACTTAGCAGTGGCTATGATGCCACAGGAGAAAGTGACTCCAACTCTCCCAACAATTATTTCATTGCCAATAGTTCCTCAGGGAAGGGAGTGAGTCTCCTGGGCTCCTCTCCCATCAATGACTGAGTGTTGACGAGTTCAATCTTTTTATTTTTTGGTGCACATAATGCCTGGATAGTTAATTGTGTCGCTCTTGATGAAAGTGCTGGGTATGACTGTTGATAACTTTTAGTAACCAGTAGCCTGCATAACATAGAACTTTCTGGCACTGTGACAGTTAGCTAGAAGGAACAAGGTTTCCAGCTTACTTTCCTCTTGATTTCTCAGTGTTCTGTAACCAAAGCAAGTGGTATCAGCAATAGGATCTTACCCTCTAGCTCTGGTGGTAACCAAGAGCCTTGTCAATAGTATGTGTTGTTTTGGGGCTTCATAGGCCTCTTTCACCAACAAGTCACCAGGGGATATCCCACACCTGGCATTAGGATTTTCCTACAATAACCTATGGCTGCTGGGAGACAGGCCCATCTGTGTGCAGATCTATGCAGTGACAACAGCCGCTGTGAATTCATGAGTGCAAAGATCACATTATGGTCAGACACCGCCATTCCACAGAACTCCTTCCCATCCCCCAGCTCTGTACATGCTTTCTGTCTCCTCTTCCCTGGTGACAGCAGTGGCATTTCTTGCCTTGTGTGTGGGGGAGGGAGAGGGAGATTTGGGTGTCTTTCCCATCTAACATCCCAGAGAGACCTCTGCTTTCTCAGATGTGACCTGGCACAGGCTGGTCCCCTGTGTGCCCTCTACAGCCACCACTTTGTGTCTGGCTTGTATTTCAGATCCAAAGCCCAAGAAGAGAAATGCGGCAACCTTTTGTGTGGCTGTCCTGGCTATTTACCTGATCCTGCTCACCGGGGGCATTGCACTGCTTACAGTTCAAGGTGACGTAGTCTTGGTTCTGTGTGGCCCATCCTGACGTGGCCATCTGGGCTCCTCTGATGCAGCCTGTCCTGCTGGTAGAGAGTGCTCAATCCCACCACAGTGATAGAGGATCAAAGGGTAGTGTGTGTTTGTGCACATGCACATGCACATATGTGTGTGGAAAGCAGTAAAAGATATGTGATTTCACATGGGGTTTGCCATATACACCTGACACAAAGGATTCCCCACCTCAGGATGGGAAGGTACTTTGTTCATCAACGTGTTCATTTGAATATGATCCTGCTTTCAAAATAGTCCCAATCTAGAGGCTGGGGAGGGTAGCTCAGTCAGTAAAGTACTTGCCTTACAAGCATGAGGACCTGAGTTCAATACCCAGAACATATGTTTTTGAAACACGTATCAGAAGCAAGCTCCTGAGGCTTGCTGATCCAGACTACTTGGTGAGTTCCAGGCTAGTGAAAGACCTTGTATCAGAAAAGGTAGATGATGCTCAAAGAATGACATTTAAGAATGTCCTTTGGCTTCCACATACACACATACAAATATTTCCAGTCCAAACGCCAAAGTCCACGAACAGAAACTGTTGTCGCTCTAGAATATTGTATGGACAGTTGTCATAAACACTTGTTATAAGCATACTAAGGCCACATACAAATGCTGCTTGTATGTCTTCAGGAAGGGCAGTATGGTCTTGCCATGCTTTCTCACTAAGCACACAGGGAGGCCTAACTGAATGAAGGCTAGAGACTGATGGTCCATGCCACGGTTAGACGGGAATGTTCTGTGGCTGTATAACATCATTCCTGAGTGTGCAGGATATGTGTTCACATATAAAAGTAGCTCTGATCTCACCCCAGGTTCTCACAGTTCCTAGAGTTCGTGTTTGCTAATTGATGCCCTACAGAAGTCATGCACATATTGTGTGATGCTGAGAGTTTAACCCAGGGCCTCCCCCCAGCAAGCAAGTGCTCAAGCTCTGAGCAATCATCTCAGACATCCCAGGAGACATACATAGGTGACAGAATGTTAGGGACATCAGGCTTCAACAAGGTCCCTAAAAGAATGTTGTGGGCTTGGGGATCCAGTTCTGAATCTACAGGAGCGGCTCTGGATCCTGGAGACATACTTCCCCAATGAGACACTCGCCCCTGAGCACAAATCATCCTTCTCCTTTCTGGTATACCCCAAAGCACAACTGGTTCCAGGAGCATTGGGGGTGAAAGCCCTGCAGGTCCAGCTCAACCAGGTTCGCTTCAGCCATGAGCACCTACTTCAGCGTGTGGACAACTTCACTCGGAATCCAGGTTTGGCTTCCTCCTCTCCAGCTGGGAACTCCTAAAGGGAGGGGGTGACATGGCTGTGTGTCCACAACACGATCCCTTTCCCTGGCTTCCAGGATCTTGGTTTGATCTTGCAGTCTGGGAGCAAAGCAAGGAGTCAGAACTCAGTGTTATGGGCCTGATATTACAGGCCCTGTTGGGAGCTGCAAAAAGGTTCTGAGAGGTGATGGGACAGAAACTCGGGAAGCACATGGTTCCCATCAGCAAAATATGGTCCCCAAGAGCCACCAGCCCATGGCCCTGAGTCACAAAGTCTCCAGAATGATCTGGAACATTTAGGGGGGATTGTAGGTTGCAGAGCCAGGGTAGTGCCACAAGTTAACACTGTGATGTGGAACTCTGGTCCTAACAGGGTTCTCTGTACCCCAGTGTCTGAGTGACTTGAGTCTTAGGAGAGTCTCAGACATGTTTTTGACACAGGGACCTGGAGACAAATCCTTCCTGAGGACATGACTGTGGGCAGGATGGACAGAGACCATGCTTGGGCACAACATGATATGTGGAGTTGTTTTTGTTTTTATTTTCCTTTTTGAGATAGGGTCTCATGTATCCCAGGTTGGTCTTGAACTCACTATGTATCCAAAGATGACCTTGAACTCCTGATTCTCCTGCCTCCACCTCCCGAAGGCTGGGATTACAGGTGTGCATCACCACGCCGGGCTTAGGCAGTGCTGGTGATGAAACCCATGATTTCCTGAAGGCTAGGCACGCATTCTATTAAATGAGCTAGATCCCAGTCCTCAAAGGGACTGTTTTGAGCAACATGTGGAGGTCCTCACTTACCCTTGGGAGCCCGCTGCCAGCTGGTTTGGAGCATATACCTGTATGCCCAGTGGATACAAGGTGATCTGGGCTCCCTCTCCACACTCCTGTGGCTCCATCAAGGTCACTTTCCTAACCATACCCAGGTGTTGTTATCTAACACCCAGGCACAGCAGACCCATGGGATGGGGTTGGGGGGTCAGTCTTCCAATGCAGAGCCTGTGAAGCAAAGCCAAGCTCCTCCCCCAGTTCAGGCTTCAGGGATCTCCTCTCTTTCCCTTGCAGGACTGCTCCGTGTGAAAGGTGAACCAGGTGCCCCAGGTAGGTTCATTTCCTGTCTTAACCATCCTGCTCCTCTCCAAGACCTTCCCCCAAGGACTCCTTGGTCTGTGCCACTGAGACTGTGTCCTTTCAGACTCTACCTTACCTTCCAGTGATCTGGTCCCCACAGCACCTCCTTAACCTGATTACTTTCCTGGCCCTGATGGAGCTTGGACTTCAGCCCTATTGCCCTCTCCTTCCACCATTGCACGTGTGTTTCCTTCCTCATGGGTTAGCCTGTCCTTGGTGCTCAGTGCCTATTTGCTGAGTGAATAATTGAGTGAGTTACACGCATCACCCACTTTGTTACTTGACTTGGTTATCATTACACTTTGTTCTTCTTCATCACCTTGCAGGTCCAAAGGGGGCCCCAGGTGTACCTGGCATTCCTGGTCCACCGGCTGAGAAGGGGGCCAAGGGGGCCATGGGTCGTGATGGAATCCCAGGTATGGTTGCTATCTCCTAGTCCTGTGAGCTTTTCTCATCTCCAGGACAGACAGAATTCCTTCTTTCCTTCCTCTGTTATGGATGGTGAAAAAACCCCTCTGATCCCAACCATGGAAGCATGGTTAATTCTCATGCTCCTGAACAAGAAGATTTCACACAGGGCATAGGTAGAAGCTGCAAGCAGCAAGTGTCTGTCCCTAGTATCTGGATTAAGAATGCTTTCTCTACCATTTCTCCCCCTTACCTGCCCATGGGGCCAGATTGAGGCAGTCTTCTGGAATGGGCAGAAGATCTCTCTCTCTCTCTCTCTCTCTCTCTCTCTCTCTCTCTCTCGCTCGCTCGCTCGCTCGCTCGCTTTCTTGTTTTCGAGGTAGAGTCTCATTCTAGCCTATGCTGACATGGAATTCACTATGCAATTTCAGGGTGGCCTCAAACTCACAGCGATCCTCCTGCCTCTGTCTCCCATGTGCTGGGATTAAAGATGTGTACCACCATGCTAGGCAAGAAGGTTTCTTAGACACTATCCTTCCCATGATTCAGTCTGTTACAACTAGATGCATTAGATGCAGGAATAAAAAGTGTAAGTACCCCCCAAAATTGAGAAGTTTACTAGGGGAAAGGGCAGAGGAATATCACATGTGCTCCTCCGGGCAGGGCTCTGTGGGAGCCCATGGAGACCAGTTTTGTTGCTTTTCCCAGAGCCCTGTCCTTCCTCTTATAGGGCAGTTTAACAGTTTCATTCCTAGCTGCAAGCCCTCTTGTCTCCCCCAGGGTTCCCCACCCCACTGCTTTAAAAAAATATTTATTGATTGACTTGTTTATTTGAGAGAAAGAGAATGTATTGAGCCTCCTGCCACTGCACTCAAACTCCGGACACATGCACCACTTTGTGCATCTGGCTTTATGTGGGTATTGGGGACTATCCAGGCCAGTGGGCTTTGGAAGCAAGCTTCTTTAAACACTGAGATAGCTCCCTGGCTCCCTGGTACTTTTTAAAGCTTTTTTTTTGTATGTGCATTTGTCTGTAGTAAGTGTGGTGTGTGTACATGTGTGTGCAGATGGGCAGCCCCCATATACATGGTGCAGAGGCAAGAACGTCACACACCCGCTTCTATCCCTCTTCTGCCTTATTTTCCAGAGACAGTCTTTCAGTGAACCTGGAATTCACCATTTTTTGGTCACACTGGCTGACCAGTGAGCCCCACTGAGGCGCATCTCCTCCCTCAGCACCGGGGTTACAGACACGCATAGCCATGCCTGGCTTTTTACATGGGTGCTGGGGATTGAACACAGATCCTCATGCTTGCAAAGCACACAATCTTACCGACCGAGCCATCACCTCAGTTTCTGACTTCACTGTTTTCACCCTGATTTTTATTTGAACTCTAATACCTCCAGGTGTTCCAGGACCTCAGGGCCCACCAGGCACCAAGGGAGAGGCTGGTGAGTCAGGGCTGGGTGTCACAGGGATACAAAGCAGGCTTTCCTCAGTGAAGGCAACCAGCCACAAACATGGACCCATATGAGATCGGAAACTCCATGGGATGGGCCTGTGCAAGGGGGAGAAGCTGGTATGAGATCCCGGGTAGCTCGGAGGTGAAGGGGTAAACGAGGAGCAGCACCTCCCCCAGGGTGGTTGTGACAGGCGGTGCCTCGGCCTGGGAAGGATGGAAGGTATTCCCTAGTCTTGCTCTCTGCTGGGGGGCCCAAGCATGTGAACATCACTGGGGAAAGTCAAGTTCTGTGGTTCAGCAGGAATTAAGACTTTGAGACTTTGAGATTTCCCCCTCTGCCTCTCTCTCTCTCTCTCTCTCTCTCTCTCTCTCTCTCTCTCTCTCTCTCTCACACACACACACACACACACACACACACACCTTGGTCACTTCTTTTACCTGTTTCTTTGCAAAACAGAGCTGGGAAAACTGCAAAGTTTTGTTGTTATTTTGAGACAGGATCTTGCTACATAGCCCAGGCTGGACTTGAATTCTAATCCTTCAGCCTCCACTTCCTAACTGCTTGGCTTTATTAGACCTAGCTTCTAGACAGTGACTTAAAGTCCATGATTGTTGCTGGGCATGCAACAAATAGCTTCTATTTGTCACGCTGTAATGAAAACCTCCCTAGCTGTTCTACCCAAGGCCATGACATAGCTCTGTCAGAAGAGTATCTCTGAGCTTTCCTGCTAGGGACAAGACCCAAACCCCAGTAGAGCAAGTGCCAGAGTCTATGCTACTCTTCACTCCCAGTTCTCTAGAGCTAAGCTGGCTCCCATGAAAAGATGCAGAAACCAAAAGTCCTTTACTAGCGAGGAGCTAAGCTGCGGGTTTAGGAGGAAAGGGAGGTAAACTAGCAGGTGCTAAGCTTCTAGAACATTCATCAGCCACAGCAAGGGAACTTCTGAGTAGAGAAACCTCCTTGGAAGAGCTGGCTTTCCCAGAAAGGCATTTAATACGTCCCAGAGAGCCTACTGTCCTGTCTCCAGCAGGGGTTCTTCATGGAGGCTTTACAAGAGGCTGGGAAATTTCCAGTGCAGCCAGGAGCATGAACAGCGATCATACCATCATCACACGTGTGCATGCATATTACTATGTGCTCACACACTCATGTACACATATCTAAGGTCATAATCTTCATGCTCATACACTGCACATGCAGAGCCATATGCTCACACACTCACGTGCACATAAGTGCACATCTGTGTACATGCTTTCGTTCTCACACCACACACATAGTCACAAGCTTACGTACTTGTGTACGTGTGTGAGCGAACATCTATGTACACACTAACATTCTTAGACTTACACCAAACTTGCACAACCATGAGCTCACATACTCATGTATGCATGAGCACATCTGTTTACACACTTACATCCTCAAACTTACACCACTGTGATCTCATGCACAGACCCCTGCATGCACTCACATATCCTCTGCACAGACACAATCATCCCATAAGCCCGTGGGAGCTTAGAGCAAGAGGACTCACCCTGAGACAAGCAGCTTTCCTTGCTGAGAGATGGAGGGGTCAGGCTCCCAGAGATCTAAGACCACAGCCAGTGAGGCAGCAGGAAATGACAAGGCAGAGCTCGTTGCAGAAGGGATTGAGCCTGGGGTCTCGGGCAGACTCTGAGGGCGTGTGTAGAGGGCAGCAGAAGGCTGGGCAATCTACTAAAGCCAGCTGTCCTCTCTCCAGGCCCCATGCTCTGCAGAACCCATAACCCTAACAAGATAAGGAAGAATGGTGGTAAAGGGTATTCATTACTTTATTCTTTGCTGTCACCAAAGAACTGACAGAAAGCAAGTTAAAATGGGGAGGGTTTATCTCCACTAGACGTTAAGTCCATCATGGCCAGGAAGGACTGGCTGAGGAGTTTGAGACAGCTGGTCAACAGTGCAGCGACAGTCAGGAAGCAGAGAGCAATTTTATGCTGATGCCCAGCTAGCTTTCCCCCCTTTATTTAGTCCAGAACCCCACCCATGGGATGGTGCCTGCCACCCATAGTTAAGGTGGGTCTTCTCAGATAATTTAACCCAGTCTAAAATCTCCTTCATAGACGTGCTCATTTTCCACGGTAACTCTAAATAAATCCTGTCAAGTTGACAACCAGAGATTAACCATCATCAGCTGTTTGAGCCCAGATCCCCTGCACCTCCCCTTGGGCACTGATGGCTACCCAGGAAAACTTGGGAGACTCAGCCATCCCTGAGGGCTTCTCCTTTTCCAGCTTCTCTAACTCTTCCCCTCCTTCCTCCTTCCTGGATTCCTCCACTTCTCTCCATACCTCCATTGTCCAGCTCCAGGCCTCTGTCCCCCCAGAAACAGTGCATACCTATGTGCATGCTAGGACAGCATCCCTTTATGCCATGTGGGAGGGCACCACCATCCTTTCCTGTTTCTATCTGTGTCCTGGGCGCCATATTAATGATGCCTCTGCTTAGAATCCAGTTGCTCATCACCAGCCCCATTTTACAGACAAGAGCATTGAGGTATATGCTACTTAAGCCTCTTCTCTAAAGTTGTCCAGTCATGGGGTAAGAGAGACAGCCTCAAATCAAGCTGACTTGCCTTGCTCTATGTCCTCTCTTCCTTGGACATACGTTGTCCAAAGCCTGGATCCAACATGGATTCTGGTGCTTGGATTCTGCATTTGCGTGTGTGGAGGGTTAGAAGCTCCTGCTGGGCACATCTACCACCTCAGGGGCCCCGAATGTCAGCTAACTAAAGAGCTCAAACCACAGTGACTGAGGTCTTCCTTTCCTCCTCATAGGCCTTCAAGGACCCATGGGAGCACCCGGGAATCAAGGAGCAGCTGGTAACTTGGTCTCTTGCCAAAGGCCTCTATGACTTCTCTACATCCCTGCCCCAGGGCTACCCCTTCTCCACCATCCTTTTCTCTTGGGTCTCCAAATATTTTATAAGACCACCAAAGACATGAGCTAAAAATATGACTTCTTCTTGGACCCTTTCCTATATCCCTAAACCTTCCCAGGAGCCTGTTTCTAGGAAGGACTGAGGCCCCTCATCTCTGTTCTCTTCACAGGTCCCCCAGGACCCCAAGGGGAGAAGGGTACCAAAGGTGACAAGGGTCTCACTGGCCCCAGAGGAGAAAATGGTGCTAAGGGAGACAAAGGAGACATGGGCCTCGCAGGTAAGAGTCATGGTGAGGTGTCAGCACTCATTGGGAGGCTGGAGGGAGCTGGGACCCAAATGCTGTGTGATGGTGACCATTCTTCTATAAGAGTGACTTTCCTTCTTACTATAACAAAGTACCTGATAAGAAACATGTTAAGGGAGTGGGGTTTATTTCAGTCTTACATTTCAGGAGGATGTAGTCTCTCTATATGGTGGGGAAGTCATGGCAGCAGGAGTATGAAGCAACTGATCACATTCTAGCCATAGAAGAGAGTGGCAAATGCTGGAGCCCAGCTTGCTGTCTTCTTTTTAAATTAAATTAAATTAATTTATTTGCAAAGAGAAAGAGCACCAGGGCCTCTAGCCACTGTAAACAAACTCCAGACACACACACACTTTATGCATCTGGCTTTACATAGGTACTGGGGAATCGAACACAAGTCCTTAGGGGTTACAGGCAAGAACCTTAACCACTGAGCAATCTCTATAGCCCCCTCTTTCTCCTTTTTATTCATTCTGGGATTCCATCCCCATGTTACCACACTGCCCACTGTTATGGTAGGTCTTTCTACCTCAATTTACTAACCCAGAAACTCATGTTCAGAGATTTATCTTCAAGGGGATTCTAGGCCCTGTCAGATTGACAATCAATATTAGCCATCACATATACCCACTGAGGACGGGGCTGTGCTCTGTCTCCAGGCACTCCTGAGCACTAAGGCAGCCTCTCTTCAGGTTGAGAAAACCAGGGATGCCAGGTGAGAGGGAGGACAGTGCCATTCCAAGCATATCTTGTGACCACAGAGGGATTAAGCCAAGCTATTCGTTCAGAGAAGATGGCAAGGAGTGGGCCTTCAGAACCTCGGGACAAGGACAGGTTGACGGTGAGAGCAAGGGGCTTGACTCCAGAAGGGATTCCCCAGGTGACTTCATGACAGCCATGCTGTCTCTCCAGATCTCTAGGACTGTGTGCCTTGCTTAGGAGTTATTTGGGTATTTTTTTCAAAATATAAGTTGGACCCAAGCATCTGCTTTATTTGTATTTGTTGTTTTTTACTTGCCACATAAAATGACACATTTTGTTATGACATTTTCATCTATGTAACATTGTACCTTGTACATCACTGTCCCCACACCATCCCCTGCCCTCACCAAGAATGTTTAAATGCTTAGAAGTTTTGACCTTGAAGAGTTGGTACCATAGTCAGAATGCTGCTCTAGGGCTGTGGGCTAGACTGGGCACCTTCATGCTCCACATCTTGCCCTTTGCAGTCCCATTGGGGAGGCTGTAGGGTGTGATGGGGAGCCAGGCGTTTTAGCTTCCATCCCTGCCCTGCACTTATTCTTGTAGGCAAGGTCCTTAGCCTGTTAAGCTTCACTATCCTCCCAATGGTAATTCAATGAAAAGAATAGCAATTACATGATATATGTCTCACAAGACAGTTATAAGAACTGCCAGGGAGGCATTGAATTAAAGATAATTATTTGAAGTAATAGTAACAAGAGGCTGGGGAGTTAGCTCCGTTGGTAAAGCACCTCTGAAGCATAAGAACCTGTGTTCTGTTCCCAGAAATCATATAAAAATACCACGTGTGGGGGGCTGGAGAGATGGCTCAGCAGTTAAAGCACTTGCCTGCAAAGCCTAATGACCAGGATTCAATTCCCTAGTAGCCATGTAAAGCCAGATGCATAAAGTGGCACATGCATCTGGAGTTTGGTTGCAGTGGCTGGAGGCCCTGGCCTACCCATTCTCTCTCTCTCTCTCTCTCTCTCTCTCTCTCTCTCTCTCTCTCTCTCTCTCTCTCTCTCTCTCTGTCTGTCTCTCTCTGTGTCTCTCTCTCTCCTCTTGCAAGTAAATTATTTAATTAGTTTTAAAAATACCAGGTGCAGTGCACATGATTCTAGCACTGGGAAGGTAGAGACTATTTAACAAGCTCAAGATTAGTGAGAGACTTTGTCTCAAATTAAATAAAGGACAATGATGACCACGAGGTTGTCCTCTGGCCTCCACACAGATGTGCACACATGCATGCACACAGACACATAAAAGTGCCATGGTAGGTATTCTGCAAGATAGAAAGGGGCTTGGGTCCAAGATCAGGCATACCTGACAAATGACAAAATGACAAAAATATCCTCCCTGTGCTGTAAGTTACTTGTCTATGAAGAAAGATGGTGATACTCACCACGAATGAGGATTGACTGTGAGGGGTTACAAGACACGGAAGGAGAGGAAGACACTGGAAGGAACCCACACATATGTGAAGAACACGCGTGCACTCATGCGTGCTCATCACTCATCCACATGCAAAAACAGACAAGAGAAATGAAAGTCTATCTTTGTGGAGAAACAGACTTGCTCTGGGTACCCAAGGAAAGACAGAACTGATGATTTCCTTTCTGGGGAGTCCATTAAATGAGTAGGAATGATGTAGTGCTTGGGGCCAACTTGTAAAGAACCAGGCAGAGGGTCTCCAGGGGCGAGTGAGGCAAGCCTCAGGGTCCTCCTTAGCTGGGTTGGACAGGGGATCTGGGCACTAGGAAGAGCAGATGGCAACTAGCCTTCTGAGGCTCCTCTGAGCCAATGAGCCACCATCTTGCTGAAAAGGAGATCCAGCTTTCTTTCTCAAGGTGACCCCTGCAACATTATGGGAAACAACAGCCAGCTCTTTGCCCTTTGAGTCTGGTCCAGTCTGTTTCCTGTGAAATTCTCACCCAGACATGGGCCAGGAAGCTATGGTGGGTGGAGACAGGAAACAGCTTGCTTCGGTTCTCAGAAAGCAGGGCTATGGCTCAATAGGCCTCGCCCACACTCGCCTCTCTCAAAATGGCTAAAACCAGCTTCCTTATGCCTGTCCATCTACTCTCCTGCTCTGTACGGGGCTGCTTGAGCCAGGGAGACACACCCTGGGCTGCAGAGGGAATGCCACTGTGTTGAAGCTATAAGTAACAATCCTGTTTTCCCCTCAACATGACCAAAAACTTCTGAAGTCCGAAGCAGGCTCCTGTCCAGAGTTGGAGCCACAGTCTGGGCCTCTCATTGCGGTGGTTTTACCCAGATCTCCAATCTTGTCTCTTTGAATCTGGAAGTTCTTGGGGCCCAAAGGCAGCCCTGGATCATTCTGAGAAGATAGCTTTCAGCAGCTGAACAATGCTGTAACTGGATCATTCTAGCCTAGATACAAAAACAGACACCAAGAGAGTTCCCCAGGGAAGAGATTTCCTGTTGGGGTCTCGCAGGTGCCATAGGCTTCTTCACCACAGTGGGCACTCCAAGACCTCAGACTGTTAGGAGAGGCCTCACCTGAAGGCTAGTTCTTTTAAAAATCAATCAATTTGGTGGCTGGAGAGATGGCTCAGCAGTTAAAGGCTCTTGCTTGAAAAGACTGTCAGCCCAGGTTCGATTCCCCAGCACACCCATGTAAGCCAGATGCACAAAGTGACCTATGCATCTGGAATTTAATTGCAGTGGCAAAAAGTCCTGGCATGCCCATTCCATATTCTCTCTCTCTCTCTCTCTCTCTCTCTCTCTCTCTCTCTCTCTCTCTCTCTCTCTCTCTCTGCAAATAAAGAAAAATATTTTTTAAAATTAACCAATTTCAATTGACACCCACGTTCCACATGTGTATGGGACATTATGGAAGAAAAATTCATGTACAGATTTGATTGAGAGGCACTCAGTGAATTTCTTTTTAAAGGGAGAGATTTATCAGGGTAGTAAGTGTGACATGAACGAGCATGGTGGGGCCCCAAGGTCAAGGAATGGAGGGAGATGTCCCTTCCTATAAAATTTCCAGGGAAAGAAAGTTCCCCACCACATAGCTAGGAGCTTCAGAGATGCTGGATAGAGGTGAGGGAGTTGAAGAATTATGAGATAAGACCCAAGGTCATATCAAGTGGCTTTGGGGCGTTCCCTGGCAACAGAGAGTTGGTCTTGCATTTCTGTTCATCCTTGGGTCCCCTGGGAAGCAAAGGATAAGATTTGGGCAGGGGCATGTGGGGAAGGATTTTTATTAGGGAGGGCAACTGTGGCAGGTAGGAGTGGCCTGCCTCTGGTCTCTTAATGCAGTAACATCTGTGTTCAAACAGTACTAACAAGACACTGTATTTTACTCAAAATATTTGAATTATCCATCATCAGCAGCCCTATCATTTCTTTAAAATGAGATCATTGAAAACCCTCTCTTGCAGCTGATTTGGTTCAATTGTGAGGCATGACAGTCACGCTGATCACCCTTTTGTGTGGACACCATGGAGAAGTTCTTCACCTGTGTTGGGTCTTTGTACCCACGGTGCCTAGTTCTTTGGTAGTGTTTGGTGTTTTGGCTGGGAGGCAAGGTCTTATTTCTTCCAGGCTGGTCCTCAAACTCGCTATGTAGCTGATCTTGAACTTCTAACCTTCCTGCTTCTACTTCCGAGTACTGGGATTATGATATGTGCTCCCATACCTGGTTTTATGCAATTTGGGGCTCAAACTCGGGGTTCGGTGCATGCACTTGGTAAGCAAGCACTCTACAGTGTCTAGAACAGTCAGTCTCCCACCTTCTCAAGGAGCCTTACCCCCAAGCCCTTTGTTGGCCTCACTCACTCAAAGCCCAGATTAGCGAGGGTGGCTCTGGATTTCCATTCCAGAGAATTGCATCCTTGTCCTAAATCTCCTAGAGGGAACCTAGAAGAATTTCCCATTCTTCTCCAAGGCCATCTTGTCAAAGTAACAAAATACAGTCGTATAAGTCTCTTAGTAAATTTCCTGACATTCAGACTATTTTTGAGCAGAAAAAGTTGTTTCGTGAAGACATTTGTCTTTTATTATTTAATCTGTTCTTTGATTGTATGTGCATGTGTGTGTGGTAAATGTGTGTACGTGTTCATATGCATGTGTATGTGTGTGTGTCTAAGTCAGAGGCTGATGTGTGTCTCCCTTAATTACTCTCCACATTATTTTATTTTATTGAACCCAGAGCTTGCTGGTTTGGCTTGGGCAGGGATGGAGGGGACAAGGGGAAGGAGAAG
This sequence comes from Zapus hudsonius, assembly GCA_004024765.1. NCBI lineage: Eukaryota > Metazoa > Chordata > Mammalia > Rodentia > Dipodidae > Zapus > Zapus hudsonius. Next base: position 16,269 of record PVHP010034180.1, read on the forward strand.
GGGGACACTAGCAACAGAGGTCAACCTTCAGAGGTCAACCTTGGGCAGGAAAGCAGGGATCCCCCGTTTCTGCTTCCAGGGTGCTGGGATTACAGGTCCTCCCAGCCTTAATATCGGCAGTGGGGATCTGAGCTCCAATCCCCATGCTGCATGCTGCATGGGAAGCCCTTTGTCCACTCCCCAGCCATCTCCCCACCTCTGATGGTCCTCTGTTAGACCTTGATTCCACACTAGCTCCCTTCTGGGTGTGGAGCTGGACGTCCAGATCAGCTGATGGTGTGGCATCAGTATAAGTGGCCACCGCTGAGTGAACCCTGCACAGTGTGGCCGCTGAGGGCTGTACAGCACACTCCCAAGCCAACTTGCCCTTCTGGAAGGAGGGCAGAGATCTGCCCCTGCCAGGAGCCGCCCTTAATTGATATGCGCCAGACAGTGACAGGAAAGGAGGTGGGTGAGACAGAGGACTCAGGAGAGGACTGGCTGGATGAGCTCCGAATGCTGATGACGAATGGAAAATTTGAAATCTTGGGTGCCAGGGACGCCTGTGTCAGAGCCGCTCCAGGAACAGGAATTACTGCAATGTTTTTCTCTTTGACCTTTGCTATTTTCAGTGTTGGGGAGTTGGTTTCTAGAATATTCAATTTCAGCGTCTTTAAAAGATAATTTTCAAAATATCTAGATACTAAAATGACTTGAAAACTCCTGGTGAAGTCTAGGCTGTGGTCCTTTCTGAGGGGCCCAGGACTCTGACTGAGGTCTCAAGACCTCTGCCATCAGCAGCACCAGGTCACCTGGCCAATTTATTGAGTTTATGTCCTAACTCTGTGGAAGATAACAATCACTTGGTAAAGCATTTTCATGTGTAATTTGTGTGGGGTGGGAGACATCTGAGTGGGGGTCCTCCCATTCCTGATCTTGACCCCTTGTTTTGTTTTTGATGTTTTTTTTTTCCAGGAAGCAAAGGGGACATGGGTATGAAGGGGGACACAGGGGCCATGGGACCTCCTGGGGCCCAAGGCATTAAAGGTGACCCTGGGAAGCCTGGCCTACCAGGTAAGAGGCCACTCCACAGGGGCCATTGTCCCACAAGCATCCCCCCTTCTCTACAGAGGGTTTAGCCCAAATGAAGCATTCTTAAGAGTTCCTCCACAATGTAGGTGCAGCTGGAGCTCCTGGAGTCAAAGGTGATCGAGGTAAGAACTGTGGGGATCTAGGCATCATTCCAGTAGACACTGTCCACAGCAGAGTCACGATGGGGTCTTGATGCCACCATTAAAAAAAAATTAATTGCACTAGGGCTCTTAGACACCTGGCCCCTTGGGTTAAGGTGATGGCTCAGTAGATAAAGTACTTGCTGTTCAAGCATGCGTACCTGAGCTCTGATCCCCAGAATCCACTTAAAGTCAGACAGTAGAGTGCTAGTGCCTGTAATCCCAGCATGCTTAGGGCAAGAAAGGAACACCGGTATCACCTGGAAGCTCACATACCAGCTAGCTTGGCAAACATAGAATGGAAGAATGAACTGAGAGATCCTATCTCGAACATGTCCGCACTCGCATTCACAAACGTGAGTTCACACCATACAAACATGCACACAAAGAAACCTGGCCCTCCTAAGAGGAGCAGAGTGGCTGATGGAGGCCATGCCCACCTGATAGTCCTCTTTAGACTTCTGCCCCCAGGGGTATCCAGGGTGCAGAGCTAGACACTCCAACATCCCAAGTTCTGCAGCTGTGGCGAAGAATAACATCTTAGCTCTGTTTCTTTCCACTAGGGGATAGTTAGTGGCTTCTAAAACCAGGGGTTAGTGCTGTGGATGGAGCTGCAGGGTGTTGGGAAGTGCGTGCATGGCCACCCCAAGTCCTAACTTAACTTAACTTTCAGGACATCCCGGAGTGCAGGGTGTTCCAGGTATTCCTGGTCCACTGGGACCCTCAGGTGTCAAGGGTGAGCCTGGCCATGCTGGCCCTGTGGGACCACCAGGTGAGGTCCTATATCTTGCTGGGTTAGTAATATCCTAACATTTGTCCAGCCTGGTTCTTATGACTTCTGTCTATTTATTGTCTAGGACCCCCAGGAATTCCCGGGAACACAGGAGCCCAAGGTGTGAAAGGCAGCAAGGGGGACACAGGTAACAGGCTGTGGGTGAGTGTAGGGGGTGCTGGGTGTCAGGACGGACAGCAAGAAGGGCTGCCTCATAGCAGCCCACAGGAAGTGGAGAGTGTTCTAAACTCTAGCTCCTGAGGCTTCTCCCAGTGAAGGAGGATGCTGTCCTCCACTGGAGGGCCTATAACACTGTGACCACTCTTCCAGCATCATGAAGGGGGACAGGCATCTTGCTCTGGCCTGTCTTCCAGCTGAGTGAGTAGTTCCCACTCTGTCTTGTTCATTTGTAGTGTTGTCATTATGCCTGATTTGGACAGAGGGACAGGACTCCTACACATTCTCCCATAGGGACAGGTTGGGAGCCCTGGTCCACATGCAAGGAACACAGGGAAGCAAGGTTACAAACCTTGGTGCACCTTAGCCTAAGCTCCTTGGGTACTGCTGTGTCAATGCGATCTTGCCAATTCAGTCTAGGTTATGTGACATTATATCAGTGCGGTCTATCTGACAAATCTCTGTGCTAATGCTAATTCTTTCCAGTCTCTAAGACCAGGCCCTACAATCCACTTACTTGGTCTACAAAGTCTAGGTGAGGAGCTAGGGAGATAGGTCAATTGGCAAAGTGCTTGCTTTGCAAGCATGAGAGCCTGAGTTTGATCCCCAAAGCCTATGTAAAAATGCCAAGCCTGATGACACACACCTACAATCCAAGCTCTGGGAAGGCAGAGATAGGTTGATCGCTGGAGCTTTCTGGCCGGCTAGTCTAGCCTTATTGGCAAGCTCCATGTTCAGTGAGGGGTTGGAACTCCTTCAAGACCCCACACCAGGGATAGGGAGACAGCTTAGTTGAAGACCTGAGTACAACCCCTAGAACCCACATTTTTAAAAAAGCCAAGTGTGGGGTGCGGTGGTATACATTTACAACCCCAGTACTGGAATGTGGAGGCAGGAAGCTCTCTAGGTTATCACTGGACCACCTGTCAAACCTACTTGACAGAAGTGAGAGGCCTTGTCTGAAAACAAAGAAAGAAACAATAACCAACAAAAACAAGCTGGAGCTGGAGAGGTGGCTCTGAGGTTAAATATGCTTCCAGCACAAACATGAAGGCCTGAGGTGCCTGAGACTGTCCTAGTTCAATTGTCCAGACAGACCCCACATAAACAGCCGGGCTGGTCATTCACACCTAAAACCCCTGGTCCATAGGGGAGCAGAGACCCCCCCCCAATTGTCAAAGCCCTGCAATCAATAAAATGAGACTCAGGCTCAAAACAAAACCAGGCAGAAGAGTAATGAAGGACACTCCGGGTACTGCAGGCCAGTGACCTCCACCAAGAGTGAGTGTGTG
>PVHP010034181.1:0-19212 GCA_004024765.1 Zapus hudsonius
ATATATATATATATATATATATATATATATATATATATATATATATATATATATAAAATCTTGACCTTAGGAAAAGTTATTCACCTATTTGGAATTTCAATGACTTAATACACTGGCTCATTCCCAATAAAATATTTTATGGGAAAGAAAATACATTTGTCCTCATGTTTCATCTTTTTTGCTAACAAATATTATCCTAGTTATTTCAGAAAATATTAAGTTAAATATAAGTATGTGAACTTAGGAAAAATTGTCATTTGCTATATTTTGATTGTTCTAAATCTGTGGAACACACTCCAAATTCACACCCAGCAACACAGAGCAAACTGTATACCCATACCTATTGCTCCTCAGCCCAGTTAAACATTTCTTTAGCATCCAGAAAACTACCAGTAGAATGACCTACTAACATATCCAGCATGATCACTTATATGGCGAGGGAGTTTGTGTCATTACAGAGCCAATTTGTGTCAGAAAAAAACTGTAGAGAAAAGTCTCAGTGTCACCAGGGTAAAGTAATTAGACTGATGTGGAATAGTTTAATTGTGTAGAAACACAACAGGGCACCTGCACATCAAATTTCATCCTGGGTTAATCTTTCATTATATGGTTAAGAGGATACCCAGTGGATTGGGGATAGGGAAGAGGGAAATGGGGAAACCAACATAATATTTGCTCATACAACATATTTAATTTTGGATAATAAATATATCAATAAGGGGAGACTGTCCGGAGGCATGACACCCATCAGTAACAACACACTTGGGCCAGGAAGACCGGGCTGAGTACTAGGATACACAGGTTCCCTTGCCACAAGGACTAATACAGACAGCCCACGGAGGAGGATATCCAACTGATCAGGGATGGGGAGGGGGGGAATTGGGGAATTCGGTATAACAACGCATTGTTTGCCCACTAAATAATGTAACTCATTATGGACAATAAATATATATTTTAAAAAAAGAAACAATAAATAAAACTTCATGCTTAGTTCCCCCCAAAAAAACATCCTAAATACCATATCCACACTTGAAACTTACATTTTATGTTATACATAGTCAATAATGTTTTACAATACTATTTTTGTATATAAGTATGTTGCATTAACTTTTCCTGAGAAACATGAACATCTACTTACCTTTGAGTTGACTTAGAAACGACAGATAAAGAATGGATCATGAGTGAGGTGTTACAGAAACATGGGCAATATATTATTCAGAGGAGAATGGATGATGAGGTAATTACAGGATCATTGATGGGGAGTTGCTTACATGCGTTTGGGGGGAGGGCTTATTATGAGAGCAGGGGTGACTTATAGGCATGTAAATATCAAGGCAGTGTCCAGTGTCTCTTCTCCAGCAATTTTTACTGGCTTATATATATTCAGGTGGATGAGATTTTATGACCTCCATTTCCTAGCAATCATTAACTGGAGGATATATATATATATATATATATATATATATATCTCCATCCTCTGGTAGGAGTGAATCCTAGTGAGAACCTCCCATCTCAGCAAGTGTTGACTGATTATCCTCTGTGAGGGGCAGGGCTTTGTGAGTTCCGCCCTTCCAGGAGAGAATAGTAATGGGCACAATCTTATCTTAGTCTCCTGGTACCACTGTTGACAGTGTTTCAAAACCAGGCACAACAACATATATTAAATAATACTAAATAAAAGCACAGTGGAAAACAGTTTTCTTTGAGAATATATAGTAACTATAATGTGAATTCATATGTCTTATAAGTTTATAGCCTCAGGAAAACAAAAATACATATCCTAAATACTAAAAATAATACCAAAATTGGTCTCAAAATATTTTTGTAAAGTAATATTTGGAAAATTAGACAGTTGAACTTTTATTTTAGTATATGGAAGTTTTTAATTAAAAGTTATACTATTTTAATGAATAGGAGAAAAATATCACTTTTCTATAGTGAATTTTAAACACACTTTACATCTGGGCAGTTGGTATACAAGTGACTCTTCAGTATTCTGGTTTTCCCAGTAAGTTTCACAATCAAAATGAGGTATAGTGTTTACATGATAGTATTTTGTAATAAATATATACAACTTTCATATATATTTTTGTTATAGCTACTTACTTTTTGGCTTATAGTCATAACTAGAAACATAAATGTATGTTTTATAAAATATTATTAGTCTGCAATTTCTGAATTGGGGAAATAAAAAGAATATTATAATAGTATTAAATATAAGATATAGAGAATAATGTTTCATCTTTAGTGTTGTTCTTGAAAGCTGTATTGAAGATAGCTTAGAAATATCTCTTTCATGTCAACTAAAGTAAAATATGTGTTCAGAAGTTTGTTAAGACATGTTTACACACATATGTTCAGCTGCTAGGTTCTAAGTAGAGACCTAAAGTGAACACACAACTCCCTCAACAGAGTGAGACCAGTGAGTCCACAAACCACACTTTCCTGTAGGATCATCCCTTCAGGAAATGATGCTGCTTCCCCACATCCAGCTACAAAAAGTCATCAGTTCCTAATCAGTCCCCATAGTGATTAATTAGGCAAGGCAAGGTTATGAGTCTCCCCATTTTCCAGATGAGGAAGCAAAAAAAAAAAAAAAAGAGAAGTTAAGATGAGCCACAGGCTTCAATTAAACACCTGTTCCATTTCCTCACTAGTCTCTTCTCAGAGCTCTGGGAGCAGTAGCTGAATATCTAACCTTCTTAGCTTCAGCATGCAGTTGGTAGGGGATATCTGGCATTGTTTGGAATCAGTCTTAACTTTTTAACTGAAGGAAGTTACTCTCACCTTCTATCAGCATAATTCACCTTTGACCACTGAAATCATGGGATTTGAAAGCAAGGACAATGTTTTTTGATTCACTGTTTTGATCTTAACAATAAGGTTGGATTATTGTAAAATGGAAGGATTCAAGCCTTCCAATGCAGTTCAGATCTAATAAAGAAAAAAAATCTAAAGATTGTGAAAATGCAGACAGAAATTTAATATGCTTTCACTAAATTTTCATTAACTCTTTTTGAATATAGACAGTTTTAAATACCTGATTAACCCACACATGGTATCACTGTCCTCCTCAAGTGTAATAAAATGCCATCTTTTACAAGCATCCTTGTTTTTGCACTCAAGAGTACCATCAATTCCCATCACACACCTGTAAAGGTTCAGTCTGTCTTTTTACCTTGCTTATATTGAAGCATTCTCCATGTCCTAAAAGTTCTATCTCCAAAATGTCACACAAAATGCTATGTGTTCCAAGGGTCACTTGCTTAGGGAAGGATTTTATTACCTGCTATCTTGGCTCCAACAAATAAATTTTAGCAGAGCTCATTTATTGTAGAGCTATATACTCTATAATCTTTAGATTGCCCAAAGAATCATATTGTAAGATACAATAAGGTCAGCTTCCTCTCACATTCACACATCTCACGTGGAGCATTGCCAGTTCACACAACTCCTCTTCTAAGACTTTGTTTCCTTACTAAGAAACTTCCATTTGATTCTCAGGTTCAAATGTCACATCTTTACTGAAGTCTTCCATAATTTTAACTTTACATAGAGTTCCTCATTAGTGATGGCCTTACAACCCTCAGTCTGTTCCTGGTTTTATAGCTCTAATCAAATCTTTATAATGTAAAAATTAAAAATATGAGTCTCCCCATTCACACGTACAATGCTTTGAATGTTTCTTGGTATATAGTAGGGGTCTCTTAACCATTACTTGAAATGATTAATTATCTTAACTCTATTTATTCTTTTCTTATTGAGGAAGCACCAACAGCACACATAACCCTTTAGCATGTATTATAGATAGTTTTTACTAAAGGGAAAATATTTTAAATTAGTTAGTTAATCGTATTTCCACAAAAAATAGAACAATTAAATATTTAACATCAGAATGGAAGGAGGAAATAAAAAATAAAAAATGAAGAAATAATGAGGAAATAAATGGCAAGAAGAAATAACGGAAAATGAAAAGGAAAAGAGGATTTATAATATTGTGTATTATAAATTGTGCATGGATTATTTTCTTCCTATAGTGCACATAGGAGTCTATTTTACTTTATATGAATTTAAAGTGCATTATCTATTATTTCCAACCTCTATAAACACATGGAACTGTTCTTGACTGCACTTAGGATACTTTAGAAATGCATACACTATACCCCCTATTCTAGGTCACTGTTTCTATTCCAAAACACTACTTGCTTTCAATTCTCCACTGGCTAGTAGAGGGTGGTTACTATAGAATATCTATTTAATTCCATTCTATATATGGGACAAATTGACACAATGCAATGGGCACTTCAGTATTGCAGCTCATTATCTGAATGACAATACTAATGTGTTGAGACAGAAACAGAAAATGAAGCAAGCATTCAGAATATGTTCAAAGCATGGAGTGATATAGACAGTGAGTTGAGAAGCATTTAATAGCTTGGAAAGTCTAAATGTAAAACCAGAGTCAAAGCTAGAAGTCAGGGTCTCCATGTCCCACATGCCTCAAAATGCAGGAAAATGATGCCTTCCAGCAGGCTGAAAACATACAGCATCCATGTCAATGAGCTGTGTAGTTATGTCAAATATAAGCCAGACAGGGACAATGTCACTGAGTATATTGATTGGCAGAATTGATGGACATATTTTAAAATTGGAGAAAGTTGAGTATGTAATTGAATGAGAGATTGGAGTAAATTTACTTGTATTCTTACCCGGCATAGATTAGAAGTATTGACCACCTCTAATTACTTTCATCAGTTTTCCAATAAAAAGGATTATCACACTAACTCATAGCAGTCAATTTCCAATCAACAATGTCCAAAATATTAATATTATACATAAAATAAAGTCAAATATTAATGATATTTTATTATTCTGAGCTTATTGATATGTACACATGTATAAAACAATGAATAATAAATCAGTAAATACTGTTTTGTCTTGTAGTTCATAGAGTTGGACAATGAGGGGGGACGGAGAAAACAAATTTAACCAACAGTGGATTGTTAGAACACAAGTATAGTTAAGGTACTATGTATGCCCAGAAGGAGGGCTGATGTTGATCCTAGAATACATCCTGGTAACATTGTTGAAGCAATTGATATTTGCTCTTAAACCTTTAAAAGATTTGCACCCAGGAGCACATAATTATTACATGTTTAGGAAACATTACAGACTCAGAATTGACAGCACTGCACAGAAAGTTGGAAAAGAATACTTGCCAGTAAATCTTAAGAAGATAATAATTTATTCAAAATTGTAGAATGACAAAGTGTGTGTGTGTGTGTGTGTGTGTGTGTGTGTGTGTGTGTGTGTGTTACTGTGGTAGATTGAATGGACATCCTCCAATAGACTCAAAAGTTTGTTAAAGCTTGTAACTTGAAAGAGGTGTCACTGTGGGTGGATCGTAGAGTCCAGCCCTAAGGTAGTTCTGGGGTCAGATCTGGAATTCCAGCTATTCAAGTATGTACTCAGCAGTCTGTGTTTTGTGTGGAGTTCCTGCAGTTTGGTGGTTTGTGTTTGTTTGGTTTTGAAGGTGTGGGAGATGGTTTTTTCTCTCTGTGCTTGGGCCTGTAAAAGGGAGCCAGCCTCTTTCACCTTTATAAAACTTGCCCTGGATCTGTAAGCTTCAAAAAAATCCTTTCTTCCTCCCATAATCTGTGTCTGGTTTGGAGGTTCATCCCAGGAGCAAAAACTGAGTATAACAGATATGAGATGATATGATAGGAAGTAAGGACACTAGAGACACAAACAGATCCGTGAGGATGCCCAATAGCCAGAGATGATAAAAATGAGAGCAGTGAAGATGGGGGTGGGGGTAATAAAGGAAGCTGCAGGAAATAAATTTAGGATTGAAGTCAGTAAAGAGTGGGATGCTTTGGTAGCCATGCAAAGCAAGTTCAACTTAACATTATAACCATTTTGTGTAGAAGAAAAAGATACTGAAATTGGAGAATTTCACTTTTACATTGCATTCATAGTAAGGATCATAAATTAAATGAAAAGGTAAAAGTTCCTTTAGATGCCTTGATCTAATCCTTGTGATGAAAAATACAAAAAAATACAATGCTTTAATGTTAACTTGGGATTGAATTTCATTGGATGTGGATAGTATCTATAATTAATATCTAGTACATACATATTAGTGTTTACAAATTCTTATTAGATGTTCCAGGTATTTCTCAGGAGTTTCATCACCTGAATACCTATACAACATTGAGAGATAATATGGGTCCCTTCTCTTTTTATGATGAAGTATTTGAGGCCTGAACTTTGATAGTCTATGTTTGTTGAGACAGGATTCTGTTGATTCTATTTCTGACAGTGATTTTCCCCCTGATCATAAGAGATAATCATAGATGAAAATATGCAAAGAACAGAAGAACAGTGACAGGGTATTACATACAGTATTTAGGGTTGGGTGAACACATTCGTTTCTCAGACCACTAGGGCACCATTCAGTATAGTACAGTAAATTAGAAAAGCCAGCTTGATACTAAGGAATGTCATAGACTAGAAATTATGAATCTCTAAATGATAATAATAAGACCCTGAGCTAGAAGACATAAATATATGATCTAGTCTATTCCCTTCTTTTGCAGTGATTGACTGAACACAACCACACTCAAAAATCATTCACATGTCTAAACACAGGACTGAACTGTAAGCAACTGCAAGACTATAAAAAGTCCTTTGGGACCTAGATGATGAATTAAGGGTGGTTTATCTCTTGCTCAGGTGGCAACCATCATCTCAGGTCCTGTTAGTGGAATTAGGTTGTCCATGATTCTAGATGCCTTCTGAAAAACACAAAGAGAATCTCCAATGGAGAGTGAGATAAATATAGATTAAATGAGGCAAACATTGTTAATTTGGTGAGAGGGTGTAGCCTCTCTGTAAGTCAATGTTTATTCAGTTGTTTTAAGATTAGCATATTTCTGAAAAGAGAAAGTGAGAGACTTGTCATTTGCAATGCATCCTGGACCTAAACCATAGGCATTCCATGAGCAAAGCTTTCAGCATAGAACCCTTAGCATGAGCACAGTCATTAAAAGAAAGAAATTGCTGCAGTGGTGAAGATAAAGCTCTCACTTTACTTTTCTGAAACTCATTACTTAACCCCACCCCCCAAAATGCAGTGAACTACTCATTTCCATTATGATGGGTTGCATTAAGAGTCAAATTAAGAAATAACATAAAATACCTGACGTAAGGAACACTAATACGTCATATCAAATACCTTCCTTATTGTATGAACAAGTACCCCAGAAGCAACAATTTAAGGAAGGAAGAATTGATTTCAGCTTGTCGTTCAAGGTTACAGAGTGCTTCATTCCTGGTGGTGAAGGTGTGGCTGTGGGAGCTTGGGACAGCTGGTCATATTCAGTCCATATTGAAGAAGCACCTGTGATGCACACCTGTGTTTAGTAAGCTTTCTCCGTGTTATGTAGTCCAGGACACAAGCCCAAAGCATGGTGCAGCTGCTCAATTAACCTAATCAACAAAATCCCACACAGTGAGCTCTCGGTCATGTCAAGTTGACAATCAATACAAACCATCACAATTGAGATCAGACACAGGAAACAAGAATGAGCCAGTGTTAATCATCAACCACTGGAGCCCCTGACACATCATTTTCTTTCCAGTGTTTGTCACCTGGTCATACATTGGCGCATAATGATCCACACTTAAATATTTAACTGCACTTTAAACTCTATGGCAAAAAGAATTGGTCAAAAGGAAATTGTTTAGCCTACATTAATGGTGTAAGCAAATACAATGGCTAAAGCAAACAAGAAAGTTATGATGAACATACAAATTAAAACCCCATTTAATAATGTGCTGCTTCAATTTTATGCAATTTATTGACATCAAAAGCGAGCACAAAAGAAAGAAATAATGGTAGCTACATCTGAAAAAAAATCATATCCATCATAAAAAAGTAAAGTATCTAAGATGAGAGAAAAAGATTGTACCTTGCACTGGGTAGTGTTCTAAGAAGAGATTATGCACACAAACTATGAACAAGACCATTAAAATACATAAAATTCCTTATAGCTAAATTATATCTGTTACATTTTTGTCCTTATTCAATTGTTAGCTCCTATTTTAAGCAGCCAAATGTTATTTCTGAGACATGCTTGATTGTGATTAATCCAAGGCAGACTTCTGAAGTCACTATCATTCAGGAAGGCTTCATGGTTCTTTGAGAAAATAAGGTGGACTTTGTCACTGTCCATGTGTTAAATATAGAGACTTTAATCTTTCTCATTTCTGTTTCAAGTACTACTCTTTCCACATTGCTAACTAAATATAAATGTGCCTTACTGCCATTTGAGGAAGTCACTCACAGTTCAGTGAATACAGTTGTGAGCTTGCTTTGACCACCTTTGATTTGCAAATTGACAAGCTCTGCTTGGAGCTGTGGGAGTTGTAAGAGCAGCTGTATCACTATGCTGACAGTCTAAGGTTAGGGGAAACATCCAAGCTGAATTCTGTATGGTGATTCTCTTTCAAGAGGCTGTACTATTAAGTGACAGCATTTTTCTGAGTCACACTATCAGATTCTGTGAAAAATTGGAGCAACCTGGAGTTTGTTCTTTAACTTGTAGAAAGCTTCAGTCATGAGTTCAAAAGCACTGTGAAATGTTTATTATTATCATCATTATTGTTGTTGTCATTGATAAATGAGTGAAACTACACAGACTAAATGGTTTCAAAATACAAGACCCAGTCTAGAGAGATTGCTCAGTGGTTAAAGGTGCTTGCTTGAAAGCCCTATGTCCTGGGTTACATTCCCTACTATCCCTATTCCCCATGTAAACCAGTTGTACAAAATGGTGCATTCTCTACAATTTGTTTGCAGGAGCAAAAGGCCCTGGTGCACCCATCTCTTTCTCTCCCTCTCTCTCTCCCTCTGTTTGCAAATGAATAATAAATAATAACAAATAATAAAATACAATATCCAACTGTTGGTTTTATACAAGAGACACCTCACTATCCAAGTCACAGATGGAATGATAAAAGAAGAAACATGATTGATTATCAAGACAGTAAGCAGATCTTTAATGTACTTAGAAAATGAAATAATAGTAGTTTCCAAAGAAATATAAACCAAGGACCCAATTAATTCACTATTGTGTTCTACCAAATACTTAAAGGAACTACATTATAACTTGTTAAGCTAATTCATAAAATGGAAAGAAAAATAAAAATAATATGTATATTTTACATAGCTATGAGGTTGTAAAACTCAACCCCACTTCCTGTTCACTCTGTTTCCTGACAACAATGTGACCAGATTTGCTTTATGATCTTGTTTCCACACTTTTGAAGGCCAAACAGAACAAAGATAGCTTTTGGGAGCTATGTCAGAACAGGGACCTTTGAATCATAATATTCCCAAGATAAACCTGGCAATTCATAATTTCTCCTGAAATAAGAAAATAATCATAATTTATCATTATTAGTCTGTTTTGTTTTCATTTTGCTGAAATAGACAGTAACACAAAAGATGGACATGCCTAAGTGCCTCCAGAAGCCCAAAATCTTGCATTTATTTCTGCCACATGAAATTCCCCAGTAAATTGCATTCCAAAATAAATAAACCCTTTACTTCCTTATGTTGTTATCTGACCAGGTACTTATTCACAGGGAAGAGGAAGTAATTAATACTTGTCCAAATACCAGAACCAAAGAAGGATACATTACAAAATAGTGAAGAGGAAGAAGGAAAGAGGAAGAGCAGGAGGAGGAGAGAGAAGGAGGAAGAGTGAAAGTGAGAAAGACGGAGAGGTGAATGAATGAATGAAGGAAGGAATGAATGAATGAATTAAAGGGCAATTTCCCTGATGAACATGGACATTAAACATTAAACTATTTTTGATCCGATTTCAATGATACACTTAAAATGTTCATATATGACCATTTTTTACTTCATTTAAAGATGCAAGGATGGTTTAACATTCATAAATCAGTTATTATATAGGATGTAAATATATTTAATGATAGTAATAGCACAATCATTATAGTAAATCTGTAGGGGAGTGCCTTTGACAACATTTCAATATCCCTTCTTGAGAATGAGACAAAAAATTCTTCTCTATACACTTTTTCATTAGCTTTCTTAAAATCTCAGTTTAGCAATAAGTCAGGGAATAGAATAGGAATGGATGAAGTCAAATTATCCCTACTTGCGGATGATATGATTGTACACATCAAAGACCCTAAATTATTCATCATAAGTTACCCTTAGAATAGATAAACATTTTCAATAATCTAATGGAAGATAAAATCAATATTCAAAGTTCAGTAGCTTTTATACATAGAAATAAAACCATGTCATAAACAAAACCAGGAAAAATATCCAGTTCACAATAGCATCAATAGATAAATAAATAAAACTTGGAAATTGTCCTAAGCAAGGAGGTGAAAGGGACAATCTCTAATGAAAAATAGAGAAGGAAAATGGAGACGACACTGTACACTGGAAAATCCTCCCAGGGTCATGGAACTGTGAAAGTTACTGGCAAAGTCGACAAAATGAGAGAAAATCTTTCCTAGCTATGCTTTAGACTGAGGGTGAATGAGTTGAAATATTGAATCTCTGAAAGTTCAAAAAATTGTTTAGCAGCCTTTATTATCTGGGAACTGTAAATTACTACTTCAAAGATAACCCATCACATTTGGCTATCTTAGTGAGTAGGAAACGAAAGAGCAGCCTTTACACAATGTATGTAGAAATGTACGCTAGTACAACCAACATAGATATCCATATGGAAGAAATTCAAACAGTGAAATAGAATTATGACATGATTTAGGTATATAACTCCTGGGAACATACATGAAGGAATCTAATTAAACATTGAAGAAATAACACAAATATTTTCCAATATAATTTACAATAGCAAGTTAGGGAATCAGTCCTATATCCATCTACTGATGAATGGATTGTAAAATGGTGATACAAAAATACACAATTAAATTTTATTCATACATACTGATAAATAATAAAAAATATATCATTTGCAGCTAAATGGATGGAACTGAAGAGCATCATGTTGAGTAAAATAAGCTAGATTCAGAAAGACAAATATAATTTTTATTCCATATTGTAGAACCTGGACTATGTACATATTAGTTTTAATGCTATTGTGAAAAAAATGTCAGACAAAAATCAATTTAAGGAAGAATTGTCTTTATTGACACTTTGAGGGGAGAATCCACCACAGCAGGGAGGTTATTGTGGGGAGAATTTGATGTAACTGATCAAATTGAGCTTGTAGTCAGGAAGCAGGGAGATGACTCCTACTTCTCCATTCTATTCTCCACTTTATTCAGTCCAGGACTCAAGACATGAGGAGGGTGATGCCCATAATAGGAATGGCTTTTCACTCTCCAGTGAAACCTTTGGTAAACATATTCCCAGGGGCATGTTTCCATGGTGATTGTAAATCCTGTGTAATTAACAATAAAGATAACTATCATTTGCACAAAAACACACATAGAAAGGAAATTTGAGACGAAGACAGGAACCAGCAGAAGGGGAAGTGAGAATAGGCATGGGAATTGAAGATTGAACTTGAGTGAAAATATCATTATAAAACCCATCACTTTGTACTATTAATATACATTATTAATTTGATATCTACAATAAAATACACAACTGTTTCATATAACCTCTCAGTTAAACTAAAAGCAAAAGAAATGATAATTTTAGTTTTAAAATAAAGTGTAATCTTAGAAGTAAAGATTTCTCTGGTTATTACTTTTACAAATACATCGACAATGTCTGAAAAAATATATCCTTCATACCTTTTTTGTTTCCACCCTGATAAGTTTCATTTTAAAAGATTTCTTTATTACTTTATTTCTTTTTTGTGGTTTTTATAACTGACTGTGCACTAGACAAACAGTCTACTACTGAGTCATGTAACCTGCCTGCTAGAATACCTTTGAAATAGGGAAATCTAATTTAGAGATTAGGTGTCTCTTGGTTTATGATATATTAAGATATGCTTACAACTTTTTAGAGGGTATATAAGGAAATTCTAATTTTATACAATTCCCCATAATCCAATAAGCTAGAAAATTCCCCTTTGCCTCTATAACGATTCGGGAGAATGTTATTCTGTGTCAGGAGATATTGATTATTCATTATGGATGCTAATCAATTGGAAGTTGCATGATACTTGTGGTCTAAATTGCATATTCTGACTGAAAAAAGAAAATTCAGAATGGAGTGCAGCACAAACACTGCTGTTTGCTTATGCCAGGGCAGGCACTGTGTAGGTCCCTTTCTTTCTCTCATTACTTCTTATACAGGTACCATGAAGTAAATGACTAATTAGTGACACAAGTTGACTCTTGCTAATTTGAACATAAAAAAAAAATGAATTTACTGCCAGGATGTAGGATGTCTCCCAGAACACAGAAAAAATCTGGAGAGTAAGACTCAAAATATTAAAATGATCAAAGAATTTAGGAAAGATAGACCCTTTCCATAGATCCTACACAACGCCTCTATGCACAGAACAAGGTGATCCACAACACTAGGTACCTCACTGCCATCAGGCAACTCTGGGCTGATGGCTGGTTTTGTAGCGGTTTCGTCTCTGCAAACTTAATTTGTCTACCATTTTCCCTGTGGGCAAAAGTAATTATCTGTCTTCCATACCATGTTGTACTTCTTGGAAAATTGTTTCCAATTAAAATCCTGGGTGGTTGGAAGCAATTGACTTAGCATTGACCATTGTCTATAACCTAACAATCAAAGTTGAAGAGAGAATAAATATTTAAAATTTAACATTTTATTCTTCAGCATTTCTCATGAGGATGGATATCCAAAATCAACAATGAAGAAAGAACAACATAATAAACAAAATTAAAAAGGACCCCTGCAAGTACAAATTTCTTTATTATTTTGATAATAAATCCACAGATTATTTAGAGGATTGACTGTAGTCACAAAATTAGTGAATATAAGAAAAAGATTCTCAAATAGGCTTAGCTAAATGTACAAAATAGATATAATCTTTCTGGTCATAAATGAAACAGAAAAGCAACACTTGCAGAATGACATCAATAATTACAAAATACCAAAGGACTAATTTAATCACCTATGTATTAAAGCTTTATCCTGAAAACTGTAGTTGATAGATAACATGGGCCTAAAGAAATAACTATTCTATTCATGAAGAGAAATAAAATAATCAGGAGTTTACTATGTTCACAGATTGGAATATTCAATCTTTATGCCATTTCACAAATTATTTCTACACTCACTCCAACCCACTCAACCTGCTTCACATGTAGAAATGTAGAAACTGGATTTTTCCAGTTTTAGCTGTCTTCATTGTGCTAAGGAGTTTCTTGGTGTTTTAAATCTTAAAGTTTTACTGTGAGCATATCCATCTAGCTCATTTTTCTCTCCTCAAGGTCAGATGAGGAGAATTTTGAAAATAGTTATGAATCAAGTAAAGAGGAAAAAGAAAGTTCTACTCTGAAATTCTGTTTTATTATTGGAGGGGACAGAGGACCACCAAATATACCATTTCTGGAGAATTATCTGACCTATCAGGCAATACAATGGAAAATTACAATCACAAGTATTTTTATTTTGTCTGTATTTATCTCTGTGAGAAAAGAGATTTTCTCCCGTCATTTTATGTGTGGGTGTGTGTTTTATACAAGTTTATTCCAAACAAAAAGCTAAAACAGAGTATCTGTAGAGTGCCTAGCTGAGGCTTCAAAGCCTGCAGATATTCCTAGATATTTAGAAGATCATAGCACTTGCTGGGCTTGTGCACAGCCAAGGAAAAATGTAGATAGTGGAACGGTTTTACCCACTCTCCAGCAATAAAGGAGAGTCCAAGCTCCGCATAGTTTGCAGTTGATGTGATGCAGGCATGCTTACCATGTTTCAACTGGCACTTGTTATCAACTGGTCAAAGATGGTGAAGCAGGAGGGAGCAACTGCTCTGCTAAATTGGATTCTTACTCAGAGAACCACAAAGAATTGTCATGTCCAAGTCAAACTAAAGCAGTCAAAAAGCCAGTAGGAGAGAGGGAGTGGATGGGATGCATGTAATATGCTTCATTGTATAGGAGCCAGAATTACAGCAAAGGCAGAAACAGTCAGGCAGGCTTAATCACAAGCAAGGACTTCACACATTTGGAAATATGGGTCTGTAGCCCCCCAAAGTGGGAAACTCAATAAGGGCTGGACTTAGAGGGTGCAAGTATGCTGAGACTGTCTCTATCCATAATTTAGAGTGTCCTGGGCTTATTGATTGTGTATTGAAAGTTTAGTAGCAACCAGGAGATCTTTTGTGTTGAGGAAGGAACAGGGCAGGGTGATTACAGAAGCAGTGATTAACTGCCTTGGCCATCCACAATGTTTTTGGATGAATTCCCGGATTGGGGACTTTCAGAGCCCCAACCTGTTCCCAGTCAACCGTTTAGGTTCTCAGACTCCAAGCCAGCTATACAGTTTCTAAGAGTCTTAACTATTTAATTCCCAGAAGCAGAAGATTTTCCCCTCTGTGGCAGCCTTATGTCCAGGCCCTTAAAGAAATATCTAACCAACTGTTTTTGTTTCTATTGATTGTCAACTTGAATAATAACTTCTGAGAGATTATCTAGATTGTGGTAGCCTCTGCACCTTCCCTTTTGGGATTATCTTGATCAAATTGAGGTAAGAAGACCCTTTTTTAACTCTGATTGAAAATAATTCCATGACCACGTCTTGGATTATATAAAAATGAAAATGGCTGATTGGCAGACAATGATCTATGCCTACTTCCTCCCTACTATGTGATGATGCAAACCACCATGATTGACTCTACCCACTGGATCTAAAACAAACCATTCTTCACTTAGAGGGACATTGGTCAGATATT
The DNA here is from genome assembly GCA_004024765.1 of Zapus hudsonius. Lineage (NCBI taxonomy): Eukaryota > Metazoa > Chordata > Mammalia > Rodentia > Dipodidae > Zapus > Zapus hudsonius. Next base: position 14,898 of record PVHP010034181.1, read on the forward strand.
ACCTGACCCAGAAATGAGAAGGCAACTAATACAATAAATAAGTTACATATAAGATGACCAAACAGAGATCTCAGTTACCATATACTATAAGGAATATGTAGTTTATGAAATACAGAAAAGTCAACAAATTGAAAAAAAAGCAACAATAAATTCAGCCACAATGAAAATCAAAGTAGAAAAAGAATATTATTTTGGGTGTTATTTAAAGTTCTGAGTTTTTAACAAAAGGAATATACATATATGCAAACACAAAAGGCATTATAGCTAACAGAATCAAATCTCCAGGTAAATGTAAATAAATCTATTTATTCTAATATGTGTACTTATTTGAGGAAATATTTGCTTATTCCTCTTCTTAGAAAGCATAACTAGAATTATAAACTCGTTTTAGAGTAAGGTGCCATCAGGTATTTGGCCAGTTGCTTAAATCACAGTTAATTAACCCTCAAGCAGAGTTGCTTAAATAATGGTTAATTAACACATCCTTGGCTACTTAATAATTTACTTAAATAGCAAGGATTATATATTGGTTTTCTGAAAATGTAAATATTGGAAATGTTAGGTGAGGACTATAAATCACTATTGCTTTAGAGTAAAAAGAAGCTGCTATCAATAACTGTCAGATTTGGATTATATTTTTTGCAATGTCATGTTTTTGATAATGGAGTAATAAAACATTAGTCTTTGAAAAAAATATTCTTTTCTATTAGTATTAACCTTCATTAAAATGCTTTACCTGTAAATCCTTTAAAAGAACATCACCAATAAAATACATTTTTAAAAGGCCATTGAAATCAGGGTGCAGCTATGAATTGTCTCACCTCTAGGTGTTCTATGAGAATTTGAGAAAGTATTTATTTATTTGTTTGTTGGTTTATTTTAGTGCATTCTCATTTATTTGATACATTCAATAGAGTTTTATACTTTCTTACTACCTTTTTTGTTTTTTGTTAAATTGAGAAATTTAGTACATGAGGATACCATAATTTGATCATCTTCCTGTCCATTTCCCTCTTTCTCCCTGCTCCTCCACCGCCATTCCACTGAGGACTCTCCCCTTTCCGAGTTTTTCTTCCTCTGTTTTGAATCATTCCATGCGTCCTCCTGTGTAAATCTTGCTGGGCTCAGAGAAGCAGTGAGAGCAGCTCTCATATATTTTGGAATCTTTAAGAAAATTCAAATGGAAAAGCAAAGTTTATGTTTTAGTTATACTAAAGCAATCTAAAATAATTTACATATAGCTTTAAAATCATAATCTCTCCAACAAAAAACATTAAATTCAAATTTTGGTTTCATATTCAGTGCTAATTGAGGATGTTACAGTGTGTGTTTTATTTTTATTTATCTTTTACTCTAAATAGAAATGTGGCAGAAAAAATGAGAGAAGACTAGAACTCAATGCTTGTCATGCTTTATTCCAACTATAATGATGTATGTCATTCATTACAGGAAAATGTAACAGTCAGAGACTTCTTTGGCAGGACTAGGCCCAAATAGAGGATTTTAACTAAGTTTTTTCTAAGCATATTTTTCTCTTATCCTCATAATACTATGACACAGAAAAATATTTCTCTTTTCTTTCATCTTGATAAATAAAAAAAATAAAATATTTACCTTTGTGTGTAAGGGTGTGAAAAAAGAGAGAAAAAGATGAGAGAACTGGAGAGAGACAGAGAAAGAGAGAGAGAGAGAGAGAGAGAGAGAGAGAGAGAGAGAGAGAGAAAGAGAGAGAGAGAAAGAGAGAGACAGTAAGTATGGGCACATGCCAGGGCCTCTTGTCATTGCAAGCAAAGTCCAGATCCATGTAACATTTTGGGCATCTGGATTTATGTGGTTACTGAGGAATCAAACCTGAGCTGGCAAGTACCTATAACTGCTGAGCCATCTCCCCAGCAAAAAAAAATTAATATAAATATAAATAAATAAATAAATAATTTGGACTACCTCAGGTAATTTTCATGCAGCTTATTTATTATCAGCAAATACTAATCTCTGAACTCTATACTGTGAGAACCACCTTAACAGGATTGCGAGGCCTATGAAATATGCAACTAATAATGATTCATATTTTTAAGATATATTAAGAAACAATTATCAAACTTTGAAATGACAAAATTATAAACATATAACTATACCATAATTAAAATTCTCACAAAACCATAAAAATCTATAGACTTTCAGAGAGGGGGGAGAGAGATTTGTTATGAATAAATGAGCAAATCATGTTGATATTAATCTGCTTTGACATAAGTCATCATTCAAGAGCATTATACATATAATATAGTTACCTTTTCATTGCTGAGACAACCACCACAGCAGAAGCATTTTATGGGAGGAAAGGGCTTATTTCAGCCTTACATATTCCAACGGAAGCTTCACCATCCTGGAAGAAGCTGGCTCATTTCATTATACATCCATAGCAGGGAGTAAAAACCATTAGCTAGCACTCAAGCTGGATCTCCACTTTAGGGCTTCATTCTAGATCTGGTCCCATTGAAACAGCTTCTTGAGCAGGATTCTGCCTAAGTAGTAAACTTAATCAAATACATAATAAAATATATCAAATTGCCACATTTTTATGAATGAAAGGTTTGTAATGAAAGATGAGAAGGTAATGATTTTATCAGCAGGGGTTCTACAGTGAATCAGAAAGAGCAGCTCTATAGTAGTCTCCCTTGTTTGTGGACTCATTTTTCATTTCTATTTACCTACTTTCAAAGTCCAAAAATAGTAAATAAAAAATTCCAGAAATGAATAACTTACATATTTCAATTATGCAATGTTCTCAGGAGCATAGTGGAATCTCATACAATCTCATTCTACTTTGGTTTCAAAGCATCCTTTTGTCAGCATGTCACTGTTATAGTCTGTGGGCTACCTGCCTGCTTTGCTTTAGAGAGGACCTAAAGCCTCTCAAAAGCAAAGAGTTAGTGAGCCTGACATTTGAAGTCAGCAAGTGAACTGTTAAACATTTCCTTTCAGTGAAAAGGTAAAGTTTCCTTAAAAAGTACAAAAAAAATGTGTGCTTAGCCTGGCGTTTGGTACATGCCTTTAGTCCCTACACTTGGGATGCAGAGGTAGGAGGATTGCTTTGAGTTTGAGGTAACCTTGAGAATACATAGTAAATCAGCCTGGGATAGAGTGAAAACCTACCTAAATAAAAAAAATGTATGCTTAATTTGTTGATATGGAGAATACCTGGAAATATTTTGAAAATGTATATGTCTATATTCTGATTATAGATATTCTACTTTATTTGATGTTTCTAATTTATATGACCAAAGTATCATTGTTATCATAAGTATGTGCAGAAACCACACACACACACACACACACAAAAAAAAAACACTTTTCAGCAATATGCAAGATCCAGGAGCCCATTGGAGACGTGAGACAGTTTCCTCTCAGAAGGAAGACAACAGTAAAACTGAAGGTTTGCTGGTGTAGTTGGTACACAGGTATGGAACTGAGAAATGCCACATTGTTCTCTTGATCTGGGATAACCAGGGAGAATTGTATAGTGATTTAGTGCAAGCCCCAAATCCTGAGTATTTGGGTGAAACTGGCCTATCTAGTAATTTAGGTAAAAGACTTCACAAAAGAAATGGGGTGGGTATAATTCTTGGGTTGCCAAGGACTGAGAAACAGTAGCTCTGTTGCATGAAGGCAGAAGACAATCCTGAGGGGAGAAGGATTGTCCACTTCCCCTATATTCCTGCCCCCCAGGAGACACTGATTGGATAGTGTCTTCCATATCGCTCAGAGCAGATATTCTGTACAGTCTTCCATTGACTCATGCAGATGTCATATTTTATTAATACATGGACATACTTTTTCCTGATCAAATATATGATTGATTATCCATCAAAATTATGCATACAGAATACATTTCTTTAGTTTAGAAATTTAAGGGTAAAAATAATGGAAAATATTGGAATGGATTATAAAAAGAACAGATGCCAAATTTAATGGAAGTTCTGGCCTTATAATCTGTTGGGTCACAGGAGAAAGAATACAAAATCAAGAATTTCAAAACAATAACAGAAGCTCACCAAACCCATTATGGATTCTTAGGAATTCCTTGGATTGCACAGTACACACCTGAAAGAAACCTTATGTCATGGTTTGATCCAGGTGTCCCCCACAAACAAATGAATGTGTTCTGATAGATCGATCCTCAGCTGATGGCAATTTGGGAATTAGAACCTCATTAGAGCTGTGTTGTTGGGGGTGGGCTTATGGGGGTTATAAGCCAGCTTCCCCTTGCCAGTACTTGGCACACCTTCCTGCCGCTGTTTGCAGTGCTGTGGCAGAG
>PVHP010034182.1:0-19235 GCA_004024765.1 Zapus hudsonius
GGGGCCTTAGGCACTGGAGGCAAGCGCCCCAACCGCTAAGCCATCTCTCCAGCCCAAGGATTATCTATTTTAAGATATTTTTTGTCCACTTGATATAAGACATGAAACGAAAATCTTTTCCATCTGAGGAAAAGCTAACTGTCCAGCCAAAACACATTTGGTTGAGCTTACATAGCTTATAGTTTTTCACACCTGCCTAACTTCTGTGAAGTTTAAATAATATACTTTATATTGAGTTATCTGAATTTTCACAGAATATTTTCTTCTACCTAACTACAAAAATTGGGTTAAAATGGAAATATATCATCTTTTGAGCAGAAACTCTGGCTGGTTATGGCATCTTTTAGTATGATAGAGTTGCCATCTAGTGGCTGCAGTGGATACTCGTTATTTTACCACATTGATAAAAACTGGGAAACAAAAGTTCTAAAATGCAATACATGAAGTTAAAATTGAAGTGTGGTAGAACAAAATTATATTTACTGAGTAAGTAATTTAACTTTTAATGTTTTTTTTCTTTTCATTAGCATGTACGGATACATAATGTACATTTTCATACTGTATAAGGTGCCTTCTGACCCTATTCACTCTGTTGCCCTCTTATAACTTTCACACTGGCTTTTTATTTTTATTTTATTTTATTTCTTTTTTTTTATTATTATTATTATTATTATTATTATTATTATTATTATTTTTTTTTGGTTTTTCGAGGTAGGGTCTCGCTCTAGCCCAGGCTGACCTGGAATTCACTGTGTACTCTCAGGGTGGCCTTGAACTCATGGTGATCCTCCTACTTCTGCCTCCCAAGTGCTTGGATTAAAGGCGTGTGCTACGACGCCCGGCTCCACACTGGCTTTATAAAATTCAAGAATTATGAATTGGAGAGATTGCTCAGCAGTTAAGACACTTAGCTGCAAAACCTAAAGACCTGAGTTTGATTCCCCAGTACCCACTTGACGCCAGATGTACAAGGTGGCACATGCATCTACATTTTGTTTGCAGTGGCTGGAGACCTGGCCGCCCATCCTCTTTCTATTTGTCTCTTTCTCTATCTCTTTATAAATAAATAAGTAAGCAAACAAACAAATATTTAATGATTGTTTTTAGAGAAAGAGAAGGAATACAGATATGCCAGGACTTCTTGGCACTGCAAGTGAATTACAGATATATGTGCCACTTTGTACATCTGGTTTTGTATGAGTACTGGGCAACTGAACCAAATTCCAGCAGGAGTTGCAAGCTAGCACCTTTAAGCCCTGAATCATCTCCTAAGCCCAGACTTTATATTTTATATGGAAGATTCCATTCAATTATGATAAATAAAAATAAAATATCATTTATTTACTTATAAGTAGAAATGTTGTATGAACAAATCTTGTGTTGGAACCACCATTTCCCTCCTCCTACCCCATTCCACTGAGGGTCCTCCTCCCTGGGATTGTTGGTATGCACCATGGGGTTGTGGACTATGACTTGTATGAGCAGCAGTCAGTCAGAGTGGGCAGGGGGCAATGCCTCTGGATATTCCCACCTACTTTGGCTCTTACAATCTTTCCACCCCCTCTTCTTCAAAATTCCCTGAGCCATGGTGGGTGTGTTTTAAGTCTACTGTAGTGGTGAGCTCTTAGCAGCTTCTGGAGTTTTGCTTTCATATATTTTGAAGATCCGGGGTGTCTGTCTCCATCACCCTGGTGCAGGTTGTCAGGCTGGCTGTGGAGCCGGCACTCTTGCTCCTCTCGACAATTCTGTGGTTTCCCCTGGGCCCTAGCTGATGTGTTAGGGGTAGTTTATCTCCTGCCAAGGAGCCAGGTATCATTTCTGGTCTTGTTGGTGGAATTGAGTTGTCCTGGCTTCCCACTTCCTTCTGAAAAAGAAAAACCCGACTCTCCCATATTTTTTCGTGGGTCTAGTTGGTTGTTAGTTGCACAGAAATGATGCTTCCCACATCCTTTGGACGAGTTCATTATGCCTGACTTGTATCCATGTCCAGGTAAGGCCGATTGTATCTCAAGAATTTACATCCCTAAACACTGAGTACTCAACTATTTTTTCCAAACAGATATAATATAGATGGCAAAGATAGAAGTAATTAATTTTTTAAAAAATATATATTTATTGTCCATAATGAGTTACATTATTTAGTGGGCAAACAATGCATTAGTGCATTATACTGCTAATTTCTCTTCTGTCATAACAGGAACATGATATGATTACCTAAAAGTTTTGCTATAATTTGATGTTTTAGTTATTAAATGAAGGTTCTGTAACTTTTTGATTTTTCTTATCACACAGTTCAATTTGCATTTGTTAGCATATGCAGTGAACTCAACGAATCCCTCTTCGTTGAAACTTTTCTTGAAAATGTTCAACTACAAAGCAAAGTGAAACACAAGAACGAGGCACATTTATTACCATCCTTCCTGACTTGCTGACTGAGCATTCTGTGCATAGACTTTTTTTTTCTCTTACGAAACAATATAATTTATAAATGAATTGCTTTCTGGGAAAGCTGCATTTCATTCATGTATATCCCTTATAGTGTTTAAACATCCACAGTGTATTTTGTGAAAAAAAATACTTAGAAATGCTCATGTTTTTGCATGAGTGCTACTCTCACTGCTACCTTGAGAACCTCCAGGAAGATGGTGATAGACACTGAGGAGACTCAAAACTCATCAAAACAGAAAATCAGAGTACCCAGAGAGCTCATTGTTAAAGGAGATTTAAATCCACCATGAAAGGTTGAGAAAAGATTGCTGAAGAAGCAGAAAGATTGCAAGAAAGAACCACTATGTGATCAGGAGTGTTCTGAGGATCTGTTCCACCCACGGAGACTGACTGTAAACCATGATAACCCAGCCCCACTGAGCAGGGAGGCAGAGGAGATCCTGATGGGATATGACCAATATGCAATGTGTTCACACTGTAATGTTCACAGTTTGTAAAAGAAAAAAAAGAAGTGTTTGTGTTTTAAAGGAAAAATAATTTATTACAGTGATACTTCTAAATACATATTTCTATAAACTTTTGAGTTCATTTTTTCTTATTAATCTATTTCTAACTGATAAAACAAAAGCAAATATCATTTTTATGAAAAATAATAGTTCACTTTGGAATCAAACTTCCTTACAAATTGCCTTTTACATAATTCAATTGATTACTTTCTCAAACTTACAATCATATTTTTAAAGCTTGGAATTAAAAAATATACATCTTAAACTCTTTAGGTAAAAAACTTTAACAAATTTTGAAGCTTACCTAATAAGTGAACTTTATACCCCCAAATTCTCTTAAATTCAGTTTATATATAGAATCACGTTTTTATATTTTTAATATTGAAGTCTAATTCTAAATTCCGGGAAGATGACTCAGCACTTAAACATTGATTCCCCAGCACCCATGTACAGTAGGATGCAAAGTGGGGAGCCATCAAGCCTAGGCAAGGGGGGGGATGAGTACAATCCCAAGCTTTTAGGCCAACTAGACTGGCACCTGCCTCTGTACAGAGAGAAAGAGGGGGGGGGAAGGAGATGACAACCATGCTAAGGTTCTCAGACCTCTACATGTGCGCCCATACACAAATTCATACATCAACGCCCCCTTTTCCAAACACACAAGAAAAATATACTAAAGACTGATTGGATAACTTGAAGAGTTTCTTTGTAGATACAATGAATGTGAACTCTCTTTAGAAACTTCTACTTTAAATAAGATATGTAACACATATGCATATCCCACAGGACTCTGTAAAGTAGTGACATTGTATCAAATAAGTATCATTTCTGTATTTGTTTTTAAACCCAAATAAAATACTCATTAGGTGTAAATTATGTTTGATTGTTTTTGTGGTGACCATTGATCGACCAGATGTTACTTTTGTTTGTTTGTTTTGTTTTTGTTTTGCTCTTGGGACTGGAATCCTGGCTGGGCGGGCTCAGGAGAAGCCATCTGGGCTCACTGGTGGCACACCACTTATATTGTGTTGTTATGCAAGTGACAAGCATCCAAATCTCTGTGCTGATCTGAGGTGCAGATCTTATAGTTTATGTCTGTTTAAACAAGATTTGGTCTGTGCTCTTAGGGTACTTTTATTGTCTGTATTTCTGACTCCAAAGACACATCAGTTCTCAAGGCCCTGCTTACATTTGAACGATGGTCAACTTGATTTTAAGTCTGTGCTCTCCCCTGTGCAGCTAAAGGGCTTCATTCATTCTGCTCACACCTGATTAAAGCCTGTGTCCTCTTTTTAGATTATTCCATTATCACTCAGACATAGACTTATAAATTACACGATACCTGATTATATCAGATAAACTTTCATAGACTCTGTAGTTCCTACAGTAAAGTCAAGAGAACTTTCTTCATAAAAGAATGAATCCAGTTAGCTGATTCACATAGAGAACCTGCCATAATGATAATGGGGGTGAAATCTAAAGATAGGAAGGCTAACAGAAGTGTACCAAAATCAGATGGACCAGGGCTATTTTACCATATTGGGTGGCTCCTCCCAGTGCTTTCCTCTTAAAAAATAAATTACTATTTATTTGTAAGCAGCAAGAGGTAGAAGAGAGACAGAGAATGGATACACCAGGGCCTTCAACACAATTAGTTGTTCCATTCTATTAAGCAATAGTGTTAATGATTGAGTGTGCATGACAATGGTGGCTTCTTCTCCTTCAGGTTGAGGAGCACACACTGACTTGTTCTTAACTGATGCACCTATGTAGGTAGTGAGCTGTTCACCGGCCTCTACAGTGACTACTGGAGCAGAGACTCAGCCATCTTCCGCAGCATGGGGCGAATGGCCCACATCCGCACAGAGCATGATGATGAGCGTCTCTTGAAAGGTAGGACTGAGCAGACAATAGTACATGTGGAAAGCAGAGAAGTCATGGTGAATTTTGGCATTTTGAGAACCAGTAATACCAATGTGTCTATCATTGGTTTTATATGATAACCTCAAACTATTAGATTATACGCATACTGGTCCTATGGGTTGATATAATCAATTTATTTGGTGTGCTCCTCAGTAATAGCATACCACACTGAACTGCCAGAGACATCGCCCCCCCTCAGCAACAACACACAAAGGGGGGTGGAACTGGGTTGACTCCTAGGCTATCCATAAACCCCTACCAGATGGACTGATCCAGACTGCCCACAGAGGAGGATATCCAGCTGATTGGGGAAAGGGAAGAGGGAAATCGGGGAACTGGGTATACCAACTCATTACTCACTCATTAAGTGCATCTAATTAAGTGCATCTAATTATGTATAATAAATATTTAATATATATAAATATATTGATAGTATATAAATATTTAATATCAAAATGCTTACCTTCATTATGCAGCCAATTTACATTAATGTTTAGAAATCCAGATTTAAATAAAAAATATTAAATATATGAAAAGTAAAAACTCATCACCTGATAAATTCTGTCTATTCTTATCTGCACAGCACCTCCAAATTGCATCTTTATAACATTTTAAATTACAACATGTACTTTTCAAATTTGGCTTTTTGTCTCTCATTTTTGTTTTCACAATTAAATCAACAGTGTCAAATGTCTATTGGTTTTCACATAAAATGAGATACTTTTGTATTTTCCAACATTTGACTAAAGTTGTCAAGAAAAATATGTTTTACTCATGAGACTTAAACATTAAATGCATATGCTAAATGATTTATTCATATGACATGTTATGTTATCACATCTATTTTACCTTTTCTTCTTTTATCTTCTATAGAACCAAAATTTGTAGGCTCTTATATGATTCCTGATAATGAAGATCGAGATGACAACAAAGTCTATTTCTTTTTCACGGAGAACGCCTTGGAGGCAGAAAACAGTGCCCACGCCATCTACACCCGAGTGGGGCGGCTCTGCGTGGTGAGGATGGTATTTCTCCATCACTAAGCTTGCTAGTGTCACAGTATTTTGGTAGCCCATTTTCACCAATTTTATGTAGATTTCTACCTTAAATATTTTAGTGTACTATGTTAGCTTTTAAAATCTGTTAACAAAATTCAAATTGCTATGTGTAAAAACCTTTATTCCTAATGAACTTCATATCAAAAGGCTTGCATCTTGTGATTTTTCTCATTTTAAAAGTCACACTACTAAGAAACAGTTTATAATTAACATATCTTTCCATGTAGAAATTTGAATGCTTATTTTTATAATCAACTTAGCAAAATCTTCCTTTTTTGATGTTCATAATTTAAATAATCTTTTTTTGCTGGAACAATTCAGTAGTTTGTTTCTTTGAAAAAACCCTGCAATTTGCTGAGTTTCAGTTTTATATATGTGATTTCATATATAAACTGAATTTAAGAGAATTTGGGGTTATAAAGTTCATTTATAAGATTGGTTTCATAATATGAGAAAGTTGTTTTCCTAAAGTAAAAACTTTAAGATATATATATATTTTTAAATTTGAAGGTTTAAACATATGATTGTAAGTTTGAGAAAGTAATCCACTGAGTTATATAAAAAGCAATTTGTAAGGAAATTTGGTTCCAAATTGAACTATTATTTTTCAAAAACAGATAATTGCTTTTGTTATACCAGTTAGAAATAGATTAATAATAAATAAATTGAACTCAAAAGTTTGAAGAAATAAGGTTTTAGAATATCACTGTAGTATACTTTTCAACATTGTTTGAGAACCAAATGAAAATAGCAATGTGTAGTGTAAGAGAATGATAATAGTTTTACAAATGTAAAGTGATGTTACCATTTAGAAAGACATTTAAGAATAAATTGAAGTGTGTATTTGTTTGCATATATGTGTGCATTGTGTTTAAGGTATATGTGTATTAATAAGCGATGTGTTTCAAGCCTTCTTTACTACAAGTCATTAAAAGGAATGATTCTTCCAAATGTTCAAGACAGGCATGTAATGCATCAAATAATAATCAAGTTACTGTATCATAAAAACCAATACTGCATTTGAGAGACTACTATATTAATATTGTCCAATACCTAGAAAATATAGTCAATGCACTGGAGTGAAACTACTGTGATAAAGCAGGATGGGAAATACTAAGGGTGAACTGTAGGGAGTTACAGCTACCGTATTATTTGAGGCTTAAGTCATATTTCCTGTGTATATAAAGAGCAGTAACTCTCACTGTCTGTCTGTAATCACTTGATTTCCTTTCCAGAATGATGTGGGAGGGCAGAGAATCCTAGTGAATAAATGGAGCACCTTCCTCAAAGCAAGGCTGGTTTGCGCCGTTCCAGGAATGAATGGAATTGACACCTATTTTGATGAACTAGGTAAATATTTGGAGATTTAAATTTTACTCATTGATTTCATATACCTCTCATAATTCTTAATGTCTCAGTCATACATGGGGAATCTGTTTCTTACAGTTAGTCAGAGAAGGTTTATGGTCTTTTCATTTTGGCCAGGACATCTGATGGGGCAGAAGAGGTACAAGAAACAAGGTCCCTTCTGGAGTCAGTTCCTTCCTTGAGACTCAGCTCAAAGTCAACCACAACAAAGAATGATATGATCTGCTGTTTTGACCCAGTCATAGTATTTTTTTAAATATTTTATTTATTAGAGAGAGAGAGAGAGAGAGAAAGAGAGAGAGAGGAGAGAGAGAGAGGAGAGAGGCAGACTGAGACTATGGGCGCACCAGGGCCTCCAAGCCACTGCAAATGAACTCCAGACACATGCGCCCTCTTGTGCATCTGGCTGTATATGGGCACTGGGGAATCGAACTCTGGTCCTTCTGCATTGCAGGCAAACGCCTTAGCCGCTAAGCCATCTCTTCAGCCCAGTCATAGTATTTTAATTGTACATGGGAATATATATCTAAGAATTTATAATATCTGAGCTATTTTATATGAATACATTTTTAATGCAAATAGGTCTAAGTGATGGAATGATCTTTATCTTTTTTTCCCAGAGGATGTATTTCTACTGCATACCAAAGATCCTAAGAACCCAGTGATATTTGGACTATTCAACACCACAAGGTGAGAAACTTATGAAGTCATCAAAAACACTATAGTTCCAGGCCAACATGGGTTGGCTACAAAGAAAAAAAGAAACCTATCTCAGGAAACCAAAAAAAAAAGTATAAAAACTAAAATTAAGATGTTTTCTTGCTAGATTTTTGCATATAAAAATTGAATTTTGTTCAGAGGCAGAGGTATGAGGATTTCCATGAGTTTGTGTCAGTGTGGTACCTTTCATGACTTTAATCAGTTTATAAGATATTAGTTTCATTCTATACAGTCTAGGGTTATTCTTTTCCTTATTAAATATATTTCCATACCCAGGCTTTCTAAGCTGCTTGTTAATTGTTTAGCACTGATCTTTGGAAAGTTTCCCCTCTGCATTCTCTAGCTCTGTATTTGACTACATAAATCCTAGACAGATCCCTGCATTTATGTTTCCTGTTCTTATTATTGTATTTTCAAGTATTCACTATCTCTGGGCATGTCTTCCTCTCCTAACATTGGTTTACCTCGGTTCTCACGTACTTGCCCATTGCTTTCCATGTCCAAGAAGGACTCCCTGATCCTTAGCCAGCAAGTATTCTCCTCCAACCTGCGTTCTTGTCTTCTTGTTGTGTAGATTCACAGTGAACACACATGATGATCTACTCTACAGCTTTTAAATATGCTGCTCAGGTTTAGAACTTATAAATTGTGAATTTCCTTGCTATAATTTTTGTATTTTTTATTTTTGAAAGATGTTTTTAAATCAAATAGCATTTTATATATGTTGACAAGTGAAATTAACATTTCTAGAATTGGCTTTGATTGGAAGTTGAAATATGATGGGGCTGGGGATACAGCTTACTGGGCAAAGTACCTGCCTTACAAGCGTGAGGACTTGAGTTTGGTCCCAGGATCCCAGGATATTGAATTAATATCTTTAGAAGAATTGATTACAAAAGATCCCAATAAAACTGGCTGGCTGCTAAGATGCTTAGTGGTTAAGAGTACTTGCCACTTAAGCACAAAAGCCTGGGAAGGTCTGAAACCACTTCAGTTCAATTCCTCCAGAACCCATGTAAAAAGATGGGTGTGGCCAAGCATGTCTGCAACCCTAGTCCACAACAAGCAGACTGGAGAATTGCTTGGGATCTCTGACTGACAGCATCTTGGGGATGAGGGAGAGACCCTGTCTCAAGTAAGTATCTGGATGAGTGGCCTGAAGTTCTCCTCTGACCCTCAGGTACATGTACCTGCACAAATACATGACCAATAAAAACTGTTGTAGTTAACCACAGTCTTTATTCTCTATAATTGAAATTTTGTCATAATTTTTCAGTAACCCCCAAAAAAGATTCAAAAATTCTCTTGATATTTAAGACTTCAAGCCCAAAACATGAAAAGTGCCTAAAATTTTACTAAGCTTTTAAAATTGATCTTTACATAACATAATCTGAGAAATCTAATAAAATTTTTATTGAATTTATAGTAATATTAACAATATGGTGATTTTTAGAACACTGACTACCTTCAACATAAATGCAGATATTGTATTATGATGACTGATAATTATTTTAGTAATCAGGCCAGAGCATCTTTAATATTATGAAAACACAGTATAGGACTTAATAACTATAAAGTGAAATGTCAAAGTTACTCTTGTACTTTGAACCATGTCATTTTCATATGTTGTCTACAATCAAAGAGATGGTAAATCTTGGCACTATAAGACTTAAAATTTGCAATAGTTAATATTACTAGAGTAGTCTTTGTTTCAAGGAATTGCAATATATTTTTCAGAGAAGATTTTGTTCTATTGTACATGTGTTGGCTTATTTGACCAAGTGAACTGTTAGTTACTTCCAGACTTGTTACTGTTTTTTTTTCAGCAACATATTTAGAGGGCATGCTATATGTGTCTATCATATGTCAAGCATCCGGGCAGCCTTCAATGGCCCATATGCACATAAGGAAGGACCCGAGTATCACTGGTCATTATATGAAGGAAAAGTCCCATACCCAAGGCCTGGTTCTGTAAGTGATATCCTCCAACATTGTATTATTTTCACTCTTTCCTGGTAATGCTTTCCTCACTGTTTCATGTACTCTACCTCAGTGTAGTTAGGAACAATTTAGGAATATCATATCCATACATATGCTTGCACAGTAAAGAAATAGTTTTCATATCAAATCATATGCCAGCTATTTAACGAAAAGATATGATCTAGAATGATTACATTTAGCAATATAATAAAGTATATATCATCATTGATACTTTGGCTAAGTAGTTCCAACTGAAATAGCAAATTTAAGGACATTGATAAACACAAAAAATGTCCAATAAAATGAGCATTGCATATTTTTATAGAAGCCTTGTGAAAAGAATTACTATCACATGTAGGATTTCAATCAAGAACTTGCCATCCAGTTTTATTGTTTGAATACTTTGCCAGCCTCTCAGTTCCTTAAGGCACATTTGCTCCATACTGGTTCCATTAGAAGAATCAGGATGTTCTACGATTGTCATGACCTCTTGCTACTAAAGCTCTCTCTAGTTGTTCAAGCTGCTGTATGTTTACTTGGGAAATGTCTATAGATGATAATGGTGATTTTGTATCAGCAATTCTGTCTGCAACTAGATTGGAAATGTGTCATTTTATGTGCTGTGTGCATCACTGAGAGCAATTTGTCATGAAGTCAGCATGTCCAATTACCCAAAATCTCACCAATGCAACCCTTCCACAGACAGACCATGCAAGTCTGCAAAAGCCATTTTTAAAAAAAGAGCCAAAACCAAAGTGGAAAAAAAAAACCTTACCTCCATTAACAAGTGTAACACTTTAAAATAATTCCTTCCAGGAAGATATAAAGTCTATTTTATTTCACCATATTGATAGAAATTACAGTTTAAATGGGAAAATCCACTCCTGTGGCTTAACTGGAAATGCCTCTCAAAACCACATGGTCTTAAAGGAGATCAGAGTAAGTGATGGGTCACTGAACTGTTTCCAAGTTTTAGTCGAAAATGTTTCCAATTATGTATTCTGAGAGTACACTCAAGTGAACCTTTCATGCCAATTTCTGAAGTGTGGCCTGATCTTTTTAAAATAAGCAATTATAAATGGCCTCTTGGCAGAATGTGATTACTGTGCTATCATATTTATAGTATAAAGAAGAAAATGTGTATGAAGACAGTCATTACCATTCATTTTGGTTCTAGAGAAAAGGATACAGAATGAGGGGCTATTATTCACAAGCTTGAATTAACACAAGCATTCCATGTGTTTTCTTTGGTGCTGGGGAAGCTGTTGAGCTCCAAACTTGAGAATCAGTGATTTCTCAATTGACATTTAGTAGCAAATAATTTGTGTTTCACTAGATAGGCATGAAATCCATATAAATAGCATAATTCACATAGATGATAGGAGGATAACATAGTGAGTGTTTATTAGTAGATTCTTCTGATCCAAATTTAATTCAAAGAAGAGAAAGCAAATTTAAGAAAACAAGGAAAGTAATTTGAACATTCATATAGTAATATTCGTTTGCCATTCCCAAACAGTTTTGTTACTAAATATATCTCACTTTTCTAAGATTTCACTATTCTCTGTATATTTTAAGTACTACATATTTAAAATATATGGATAAGCTTTGCCATTTTTATATTTAATAAATTACCCCTATAAAGGACATATTGTTCCCAAACACTTCTAAATGCAGTTCCTTAACTGAACATACTCCTTTTTTCATAATTATTCATGTGATTGAAAGTTTTTAGGTTTAAGATGAAACAAATAATTGAATCTACTTTTTTTTTCAGTGTGCCAGCAAGGTGAATGGAGGGAGGTATGGAACCACCAAAGACTACCCCGATGATGCCATTCGATTTGCAAGAAGCCACCCGCTCATGTACCAGTCCATAAAACCTGCTCATAAAAAGCCAATATTGGTCAAAACCGATGGCAAATACAACTTGAAACAAATAGCAGTGGATCGCGTGGAAGCTGAGGATGGCCAGTATGACGTTTTATTTATTGGGACAGGTAAAGAGAGAAGAATGCATTGAGGCATTTCAATTGGCCCCTAAGATAATAACTTTGACCTATCAGCAAACCTTGTATGGATCCATTATATTTTTATTAATTATGAAATTTACTGTATGAACATATTTCATATTGGTCATAGTCCCATCAAGTTATACTCTTATACCCCCTCTCACCACCCCTGTTCCACTAAGGGTCTTCCACAGTGTGGTTATTGGTATTCACTGAGGAGCATGAATGTACTAGTTAGTCTCGGCATGGACACATTTTTTACAATGCCAATCCAAAATAAGAAAGATTGAAATACGGTCCTCTGTGCTTGCAACTGAGACTTATGCCTACTGCCTGGGAAGAGTTATTACTATTAACAGGTATGGTACCAAAAATGTCCTGTTTTGAAAAACAGTTATGTGGTTTGAGAAATATTATAAAAAGAGAGGACTTTAAATTGAAATAAATATTGGTCACTTTTCTCATTGCTATAACAAAATGCCTGATAAAAGCAACTTAAAGAAGGAAGCTTTGTTTTGGTTCAGAATTTAAGTATAAGGTGCACCATGGTATTGGTGGCACTGTAACAAGAGCTTTGTCAAATTTCAATCTGAAGTCAGGAATCAGAGAGATAAACGCTCCAACTCAGCTCACTTTATTCTTTTTATTGCATCTAGGACCCAGCCCATGGAATGGTACTTCCACAGTTAGGGGGTCTTCCTACTTAACCTAATCTGGTAACTCCGTCACAGATAGACCCAGAGGTTTCTCCCCCTTGTTTAGAACCAGTATGGTTCTAAATCCTATCTGGTATACAAGATTGATCATCACCCAATATCACCAGATGCCTGATATATGAGTAAAGAAATGAATAGTCCATGCTCCCAATGTCAGTTCCTCAGTGAACATTTCATTAGAGAAGTGTAGTGCTGTAGAAAGGCTGGCTTAATCCCTAGAACCTAAAATCTCACAAACAAAAAGTGAACATATTAGTATTATTATGAAAAACAATATATATTTTTAAAAGTATACATATGATTTGCTTGAAGCATTCCTTCAGATTAAAAGCGTAGTTTCTTATCATGTAAGAAACTTAAGAGTTTTCTTGCATCAAACATCAAAAGAAGCAATCAACAACGTGGCATTGGGGCTGGAGAGATGAATCAACTGTTACAGTACTTGCTCACAAGCCTGCCAACCTGAGTTCAATTTATCATACTTATGTAAACCTGGACTTCAAGTGCATGAGTCTTGCAAGGGGCAGAGAAGCCCGGAGTACCTGCGGGCCAGACTGGCCCAGCCAATTACAAAAATAACCAGGGAGACTCTGTCTCAAAAGGGAGAGGAATGGCAGTGTCCATATGCACCCCCCAACACACATATATACATAAACACACATGCAGAGATACAAAATAAAAGAACAAAAAATAAGGCAGTTAGGGGCTGGGGAAATGGATCAACAGGTAAGAACACTTGCTGTGCAAGAATGGGGACCTGAGTTTGTTCTTCAACAGTCACATAGGCAGCTGGGATGGCCACGCCTCTCTGTAACCCTGATCTTGAGGGGGTGGAGAAGGGCTGTGGCTCACTGGGAAGCTGTAGCTCCCGGGAGACTCCATGCTAAGAAAGGACAGGCGGAACTCTACTCTTCCATCTGCATGTGTGCCGTGAGCACACACACTTCTGCACTACACCCCCCCACCTGCACACACAAATATGGCAATTTGGCTACTGAATCTACCATTTGATTTTTGGTTTGATCAAAATTATTTCAATACACACATTTAATTATCTAGCAAGGCATGCAAAAATTATTTTTTACTAAAACTATTGATGTGTTTGTAATTATATGATTTTTAACAGGCAATGCATAAATGTTTTATAAATTCAGATTTCAGATCTTATTTGAATTCACTGCCCCAGTAAGGACTTTCATTATTTGAAAACCAGACTGTAACATACCTTCTAGTTTATTGCTTCTTTGGCTTTCTTTCAGATACTGGAGTTGTGCTGAAAGTAATCACAATTTACAACCAAGAAACAGAATCCATGGAAGAAGTCATTCTAGAAGAACTTCAAATATTCAAGGTATTTTTAATAAAAAATATAGCCCAAATTTATATAATACAGACAATTAAAATTGAGAAATAAGTAGAAAAGATGTGACAGGTCTTTTTTCATAATAGATATGTTTAAAATTGACAGCAAACTGAAGTGATGAGTGATTTAAAATCCTAATGCCTTCCTTTCATGCCATAGAATTTTCAAAAGGAGGAGCCAATATGTATACAAGATGAAAAGATTTCAATGAACAAAACATTACTATACAGAAATGACACACCTTCACGTGAATTCCAGAATAATTATTGCAAATATATAGACATATTTATAACAAATATATCATAACTGTGAGAAAATAAGTAGGACATTTTCCTATAGTGGAAATTGTATCATTATAAGCATATAATTTAAGTTACACTGTATTAATTTCAAAAAGAAATTACTCCCCCACCTAAATCAGAAACTGAGAGTGAAAAGCTTTGGATAAAACAATGGCATGTGAGTATACTGTGCATGTCTAACATATTCTATAACAACTTCATTGAAGCAGTTTTTGTATTTCACACAATGACTTACATGCTTTTCTAATAAGAAAGATACTGCAAATTTGTCATTATAATATTTTCATCTGATCAATTCACAACTTTGTTTATGTGTGTTTGTATGTAAAAATATTTTAGTAGTGCCATTTTGTTAGATTAATATTGAGCTCACAGTCAGCAACACTGTAATTTATGCCTCAATGAAGCTTATCTAATACATATATTTCCTTCATTGGCTCTTTCACAACCTTTGAGAATTTAGAAACACTAAGCAACACACCAGCACTATCCTCTGAGGACAGCTTAAGCAACTACACACTAACAAAATGCCTAGGTTTGAAAAATAAAAGGTAGTAAATAGTCCACAAAGATGACCCTTCTTTATCCGATGGGGGCTGAAACAATGTGGAGAGTCAACCTGTTGATTTCAGCTGGGAATATGTAGTCTACAACTCAATTGCACTGTTGTGTGCATGTGTGTATCCACATGTGAAAAGGGCAGCACTTATTAATGTTAGGAATAGAAATTAATTTTAACAGGTAAACATATCTGCAAATACAGAATCTATAAGTTGTGAGGACTGACCATATATGTACACAATGGAGAACTGTGAAAAGATTTGATGAATGAAAAGCAGCACATTTACCTTTGTTGTCCTGGAGACTAAGAAATTAAAGAGCACCCACTCAGCAACCATAGCAGATATGGTTTCATGTTCATTGGAGCCTTCTATGTAAGACTTCATTCCACGTGATGGACCGTGGCTCTCATTTACAGTTTCCAACATTCATTTCATATTAACTCTTAAGAAACATTGCTACTGAATGAATAAATTAATAACACAGTTTAAAAGACTTCATAGTAAAAATCTTTTTTTAAACAAAAATACTGCTCTAGGGTCTGGGGAGATGGTACAGTGGTTAAGAGCACGTGCCCCTTAAGCATGAGGGCATTTTGTGCCAGAAACCCCAAAGCTGGGCTGCCCAGAACTTGGGTAAAAGACTAGGCAGGGCCACATACATCTGAAAACCCAGTCTGCAGTGTGGGGCTTGGGAGAAGAGAGACGCCTGAGAAGATGCCTGAGAATCTTCAGGTTTGCTGTGAGCTTCATGTTGAGGGAGAAAGCTCCTTCCCAAGGACATAGAGAGGGGAACTAGAAGAGAAGGGTGCCGCCATTCCCTCTCGTCTCTGCATGCACACACATGGGGCACATGGATCTGTACACATATGGGCATACACCACATGACCACACACCACACCACACATGCAAAAAAATGCCTGATATAAAATATCAAGTATTCTTTAAAAAAATAACTCTTCAGGGGGCTGGAGAGATGGCTCAGTGGTTAAGGCACTTGCCTCCAGTGCCTAAGGCCCTGGGGTTCAACTCCCCAGTGCCCACATAGGCCAGATGCACAAGGTGGTGGCCCTGGTCCTCCCCCTCTCCCCCCTCTCTCTGTATCTCTGCTTAAAATGAATAAATAAAATATTTTAAAAAATAATTCTTCAAAAGTTAATTATCCCCAAAGTCAATTCCATCTGTCTGTGGAAACACTTGCAGAATTAATCAGTTTGTCAAGTTCCCTAAAGGTATTCTACTCTTGATCAACATTGCCAAAATAAAACATAGGCTTTTAAATCTATGCCTGATTTTGCCATCCTCCAGTACAATTCTAAGAAAATGTGTTTCTTTGTCTTGTTCCAAGAACAGTGATTCATTATGATCACTTCAGCAGAAAAGTGTTTAGTTTATGCTTGGGTTGTAGTAACTTAGAGTCATGTGGTTTCCTAGCAGTAACAACTACTCTCCTACATGAGTTTACAACTAATGTTAAAAATTCTGACTCTGGTAATTTATTTAAGGATGCTGAAAGTTATAGAGCACAAGCAGTACTCATATACACGACTTTGTCTAGAGACAAACATTGAACCAATTAGATTATCCATTGCATTTTCATATGCATATCCCTTCCATTCCATGAGAAAAAAAATTTAAAACTTTACATTAATTGAACTGTATTTGCTAAAATGAAAGCTATAGACTTCCAGGTATAAAATGACTTTTATACCTAATTTGATTTCAGGTTATTTATAACCATATTAAGATATTCTTTTTCTTCTTTTATAAAAAGGAAGTTTGTTCTTTTTCAGGATCCACTTCCTATTATTTCTATGGAAATTTCTTCAAAAAGAGTAAGTTGCATGTGATTATGTGTGTATCGTCTATATATCAGTAAACTCAAAGCACATAAGAATATTCCCACATGATTTAGTTGTCTTCTTTTTATGTTATTATAGGAGCATCTTAATGAATTTCTCAGTTCTATGATGAACTATTTTTGAATATAGATGCAGTGTTAGCCTACTCCAGAGTGTATAACTTACTTGACTGAAATTTTATGCACTAATTGATTCTCACATAATCTGTAGTATTCTATATTTAATGGATATCTGCATTTTTGATTTTTGATAGAAAATAAGCTAAGGCTTCTAGAATGATGATAGCACATTATTTCCTTGTGGTTTTTCCACCAGTGTCTTTGCAGAAATAATGTTGATGATAACCAGAGTTGCACAATGAGACATGTCTCCCTTTCTCTTCTGTGCTGTAAACTTTTCCCAAAATAGTTGTAGCATATATTATTTAACATATATTTATCAATAATGTTCTACTTATTATATTATGGGCTTTAAAGTGTATTCTATTATATTATGCAAATAAATACATGTACATAAATGTTTCTGGTAATATGTCAAAAGGCAGTTATCCAGTCTTTTGCAGGAAGTTACTATTGATCTTTGAGGGACAGGGTAGAGTGTTATATAATACAGGAATCTTTCTGCTGAGATCTTGAATCGAAGAATAGACCCTCTTCTGAGTTCTGGTGAAGCTCAGTTCAGCAATCTTGTTAAGCTTGCATGTAAAAAGCACTAGAAAAGAACTCCAAATGTTAGAGAAAACAAAGTGTGGAACTTTCATTCTCCATTTCTAGCAACTGTTGTGACTGAAGTGAGCATTTACAGAGATGGCTCTGATGTCATCCCTGCTCTCTCTCTCTCTCTCTCTCTCTCTCTCTCTCTCTCTCTCTCTCTCTCTCTCTCTCTCTCTCTCTCTGAAAGCTCTGTCCATTTCTGCTAACCACCTCTTGATTTCCACAGCAACAGCTCTACATTGGATCCACTTCTGCCGTGGCCCAAGTCAGATTCCATCACTGTGGCATGTATGGAAGTGCGTGTGCTGATTGCTGCCTGGCTCGAGACCCTTACTGTGCCTGGGATGGCATTTCCTGTTCCCGGTACTACCCAACAGGCACACATGCAAAAAGGTAACACCTGATGCTTGGTGGTCATTTGTCCTTGTTTAAAAACAAACAAACAAAGCAATCAGTTTGAGCTCTTTTCTTTCTGTGCTCATCCAGCGAAAACAACCAGGCTATTTTTATTTAAATAAGTCACGAGAGTTCCATATAATCTTAGAAATGGAATTTTTCCAAAACAGTTTAATGTCTCACTAGGTGTACAGACTGGAACTGAACATGCTTTTGAAAATATCCCCCCAAGCAGATTTGTATTAACTCTTCCCCCTTTTTTTCAAAACATGAAGCAAATTTAGTTAAACTTAAAATGTGGAAATGGCAGGCCACCATATTTGAAGGACTCCAAGGCTGAAAAGAAAATAAATAAATTCTACAATCCTTCCTGCAGTCTCCCATGTCTTCTCACCAGCTGGTCTTCATTTATTTCCTCTTGAAAGTGAATATTTTAACTCCTAGGCAAATGCATGACCTGTATAATTAATGAAATATGTGATTTAATTTAACACAAATGAAAGGCACTAAAGACTTATAAATTCTAATGTCTGTAATTCTGGAGGTCATTGTCATTTGTCAGAGAAAGGAAATCCAGGATTTGAAGCAAGAGGACTTTAGGTTCACAAGCACTTTAAAGGAAAAAAAAAAAAGATGCTTCTCACTCAAGCCCTATGAAATTGTTTATATTTTGGAAACTTAAATAAGGGAAAATACTTTCATATCTTATAAAATAAGCAGGATTTATTCACATGATAAATAATCAAGGAACAAATAAAGCAATAATAGAACTATATAAAAGAGGAAATGTTTGTATCAATTTCAATGATTCTTGCTGTTTAACTTAGATTTTTTTCTAAATTTTAAAATCAAATTGAACAAAATTCACTGTAATTACTTTTTTTTTAAATATATATTTATTGTCCATAATGAGTTACATTATTTAGTGGGCAAGCCATGCGTTGTTATCCCGAATTCCCCAATCCCCCCCTCCCCATCCCTGATCAGTTGTATATCCTCCTCCGTGGGCTGTCTGGATTAGTCCTTGTGGCAAGGGATCCTGTATATCTTAGTACTCATCCCGGTCTTCCTGGCCCAAGTGTGTTGTTACTGATGGGTGCCATGCCTCTGGACAGTCTCCCCCACCACGGCTCTCACAATCTTTCCGCTCCCTCTTCCGCTCAGTTCCCTGAGTCGTGGTGGGTGAGTAATAAGGCTGCTTTAATGTTGCGAGCTTAGAGGTCCTTGTGTCGAAAATCCTTGGTTCCTGTCTCAATGGCCTATCCTGTGTTGATTGAATGACTGTGGTTATAGGTCCCTTGTTCATCA